>CABFVZ010006527.1:0-17438 GCA_902151445.1 Timema monikensis
GGTGATAGAGGGTTTGGGTCTCAGGTGATAGAGGGTTTGGGTCTCAGGTGATAGAAGGTTTGGGTCTCAGGTGATAGAGGGTTTGGGTCTCAGGTGTACTGGGGCGGTTTCTCCTATACGTTTCCCCTTAACCCTCTTTAAATAAGTGAATACATTTGATCAAAATTATACCCTCCTCATTCCTACTCGATTGATCGTAGTAAGAAGGGAAGCTCGAATAAAACAATATATATTTATTTTTTAATTATATTTTTTGCTCCATATCGCTTGATACAAGCGGAGAAATTAGCGTCTGGGATTACATCAAGAGTGAGCTTTGAATCCTTGTTTTGCAAATACGTGGTCTAGGGCGTCAGACTCACTAGACTGTTGGTAATGGAATGTTGAGGCTATCATCTGGGCCCAGGGGGCGGGGGAGGTATTTAAGTTCTAAGTGTGATTTATCACTGAAGTTTTCCCATAGACCTTCGTGCTAACGTGAATTCACTTTCTATAAAATCTACCCTCTTCATCCTTATCCCTTATATTCAAATAATTAATTACTTTGGTGCTAAGCGACGGCTCAATTAATTAAACATCAAACGTGTGTAACGTATTTTTGACACCAAGTTAATTCTAATAAAGTTATCTTGCAGAAAGTGTGACACTACACTCTCCCTAGCTCTCGACCATGGCAGAGGCCTATGTTCCCCTAAAGCGCGAAGTAGAAATAATAAACACAGTCAATATTTAATTTATTAATGAAGCCTCTATATTATAATAATTGGCAGCCATAGCGAGCTACCGCACAGCTCTGTCGAATGTTGAACCAAGTGGATGGTAGCACTTCATCAACCACACAAGAGGGCGATATTTCAAAACACCTGTCGAACAGTTTATTTGCTCCCTGAACCCAAATTACAGCCGCGGACAGTTGGTGCCCCATAAATAAATCGCAAGTACAGCAAATAATTGTGATCATATCGCAGAAAGAAGCTGAAGAGAAAATAGAGCTGGACAATTTAGTGTTAGAACAGTCTAACTCCAGTTAAATATAGGTCTCAAAGTACATCCAGAACTGTGCTAGCAACTTATATTTGTATTTCAAGATTTAATTTGTTTTAAGCCCAATAAGGTTATTTTGATATCATAAATAAAACAAAAGAGGTGGTGTAAAATATCCCAAGTCGTGGCATATGTTGAGCGATGAGTAAAAGCTATTTTTAAAATAATGTAATTAGTAAGGTATAAGAGTTGCAAAAGGTTCTCTGTAACTCATGAGTCATGACCGTACCTGACTCGAATCCTGAAACAGAAAATTCTTAAGCTTCATTGGGTCGACCACAGGGGAGGAATGAGTGATTCAAAGTGCACTTTAAGGGCTGTTTCAAACGGTAATAAGTAATAGCCCTTAGCTTGTACGTGTTAAGTGTTTGGAATAATAAAATTCCATGCATATGTTACCGTCCAAACCCTATTCCAGGACAAATTAGATCGGACTAGAGTGAAATGATACATCATAAAAGTCTCAGGATCTACTAGCTTAGCGTAGTCTAAATTCATTAATCCTGAAACTTTGGCCTAGCTAATAGGATACATTAGTATAGCCTATAATTGTATTAGGCCAAACTAGGTTTAGGTTATGTTATGTTATGTTAGCTTACAACATCTGCGTGCGAGCTGTGAATGATGAAACCTGTCCGAGGTCGATTCGTCGTATGAGTTAAGAATAATGTAAACTAGAACTTCCTAAAAACATCAGGATATATCGGTTTATCTTATAAGTGGCAGGAAGTTTAAATTCTGCCTAATCCGAGCTAGTTTGTCCTGGAATCCGGTCTGGACTGTAAACATACAATATTATGAACAGGCATATACATTAAATATATCTTCTTTTAGGTATTTTTATTGGTTATATGTTGCTTGGATAGTATTTATACACCTATAAAATACTAAACAAAATAATGTAGTTGATTGGTGTATTATAATATATAATTCTTAAGGCCATCACAGCTTTTGCCACCCTGTATAAATGTTGATAAGATGCCCTTCTCTTTATCCAACTTACACGCTCTAATATTTTTTTTTTCCTTCATCACTCACATTTAAAAACCATATAATTAAATTACCATTTTCCTACATTCCACTCCTGACAATTACCGCCTTCCATCTGACATGCTCGAGTACACCCCGTCTACCCTGAAACACAGCAGTTTCACCTTTACAGATTACACTATGGCCTTATCTTAAAGTCCACCCGGTTGTGGATCCAAGGAAGATTTTATAAGTTTTATTATTATTGGTGACCTGGTGGTCTAGGGGTAACGTGTCAGACTTCTATGCTGGCGGCCGGGGTTCAATCCTCGGTCCCGGCACAGATTTATCTGATTACCAAACCCTTCCTTCACCTCTGACAAGACATCTTGTGAATGTGGGGAATGCCAGGCCTCCACCGTGGTTCGGATTCCACGTTAAACTGTAGGTCCTTCATTTCATCTCACAATCACCCTACCATTACACATTAGCGTAAGTGCGTATAACCCGAACGGGTAGTAAGACGCTGTGCTAATAATAATAATAATAATAATAATAATAATATAAGTTTTATTTCCTAAATGATTTCCCAATCTCTCTTAACCCAAATCCACTAGAAGCATTTGATTACACATTAAACTTTGGCTAAAACTAACTGCAGTAAAATGGGGCACATCCATGTGACGATATAATTAAACTGACAAATAAATCGCGAGGCAAGGGAGAAGGGTGGGGAGTACAACGTACAAATAGGCCAACAGGAATCGAACCCATGTCCAGGTTGTCATCGTGTCACACTACCCGCTACTTACTAATTACCAAAATGTCACGGATGAGAAGGGAGAGCTGACCCTCATTTGGGTAGAACAGGGTTTCCCAATTACAGTTTAGTGACGGAACCATTTTATATTTTGTACAAAATAACGAAAGTCTTCAAATATTTTGAGCATTCCCCATTAAAAAAAATGAACAGTGAGAAAATTTCTCTTGGCTCAAGGTCAAATGCCTTTAAATGTCCTTTTTGTTATTTTTGATGTCCTATGAATAAATGTAGCCATACTGTTTACGTGCAAGCTTTTACTCGTAATTAAATAATAATTATAATATAAGATTCTTCGTTTTTTATTATTATTATTAATATAAAAAATACAAAAAATTCAACATAAATTTTAATGAGCAGAATGTAATATTTTCTTTTTCTAACAAAATCTTCTTGTATTTGGTTTGGTTTGATTGTTGAAAGTTGTATTCACACGTATGAAGCCGCATGGAGGCGGTTACTACGTATGGTTCCAGAGTTTAGTGGGACTCCAGTGTCACACAAATACGAGCTGGCGAGTGGCAGCTCACTACTTTGACTGCCGCCGCGACAACTCATGGTATTCTTCGCGTGAATTGCCCCCACAAGCAATGATAAAAACTTTTTCAAATTTTTGAGTGAGTTGACCATCAGAAGTAATATCAATTAGACCTTTAAACTAAAAGTCAGAAATCTATGCTAGGTTGTCTTATACGAATGGATTTAGAACGCAAACATTATTTCTACCATTCAAAGATGGGAAATACTGGTTAACAAACGTGTGTAAGTTGCGAAGGTGATCTGCAAAGTCACTGCCAATTTCTTCTTCAAGTTCAAGTTCGGATTCTTCAAGAAAATCTGTAAGTTTTGGCAGAGTACCCAAATTATTTTGTTCCATAGCTGAGATACAAAATTACAATTTAAGATACGGTGGAAATAAATGATACAGAACTCCGCACGGACTTTCTCGCTCTATTGTTTAAAAATGGAAATATTTACTCAAAACTCGTAAAATATGTGAACCAAAATAATGTACACAAGCAAACCCAAACATAAATTGCACTATCCCAATGTAAAACATTGTTTTAATAGCGGTTTTAAATTTTATAATTTTGTTTTTAAAGAATTAATGTCCTCAATTGTATGTTTGGACCAATAAAAAAGATCAATATTGGGTCACAAGAATCAACACTTCATATAAAAATTTTAACTTCCGGATAAAATGTTCTACATTTTATTAGGTGTTGCACATCCTCATGCCATTGCATTGCTATTAAATTCCTCATTTATAAATTTATCTTTACAACTAGAGCTCACAAAATTGTATTAATATATTTGCCAATATCTCAGAAACGGTTGGTTCTATAAAAATAAATTCCATATAATTTATTTTTATTTTTAGTAGTACTACAATTTTGCAATGATAAGTTATTTAGTATCTCAAATAGTTGCGAAGACACGGAAATTTCAGCTTCTGTAAAGTACCCTAAAGGTCATTTTCACGGGAAAATGATAGTAGTCAGTTTATTTACAATCTTAATCAACGCCCAGATACGAATTTAAATCAAAATAGTTTGAACCGATTTTGAGAAAATCTAATTTTTCTCTTTTCGCACTTTATCAAACTACTCTTAATTTTAAGTTTAAACAGACACACAGACAGACGGCATTGCAAAGACAACTATTTAGGGTTCTGAGGTTCATGAGACGTCGACATCCATCAATATTTCAGGTTAGGTTTTTTAATGATTGCAATACCTTACATTTAGTGTTCGAAAAGTTAAGAAATATTTGCGTATAGCTTGAAAGTTACTGGTTTTATAAAAATATGCGTCGATTACAATATTTGTATTATAAATATATCTAAATATTTGTAATGATAAGTAATTTCATATCTCAAATAGATTCGGAGATATTATACAAAATAAGAATTTATGCATCAGACCGGAGCCCTTAAAATAATTTTATTGAAATATTAAGAGTAGCCATTTTATTTGGAATATTTAGAAATGTTTAGAAAATGAATTTAATCAAAATCGTTAGAGCCGAGAAAATAGATTTTTCTCTTTTTGCCCCTCAGTAAGCTACCCATAATTTTAGGGTTAGATATTCGTTTCCAAAAACTCTTCGGGGAAGCCCTATAAAAACCCTAACAACCAAGTGTTAGTACTATCAATGAAATAGCTTAGTCTCTGGTCCGAGGTAGAGGCAGACAAGACACAAATTCAAAAACCACTCTTTTGGATTCGGGGGGTCATGAAACGTCAACCTTAATCAAAATCTCGAGTTCGATTTTTTGACGATCACAATACATTCTCTAACTGTAAGATAGCGAGAAAGTACAAATGTATCTCTCGCATTGAATAGATTTGAGCGCCACTCCCGTCATTACGTCAGTTGGACAAATCACCGTGCCACTACCACGCCAATACAGTTCCACTCACACTAATGGCCCACTCAGCTCCATTCTTGAATACCGACCAAACACCCTCAATTAGAGCTACCAGGTTAAAGAAATTAATAAGGAGGACCATCTATTTTGAAATCAAATGAAATGGAGAAAATTTTAAAATAAAACAAAATTTAAAATAACAACTTTTATTACAAAAGAAAGCATAAACGTCAACAATGAAATAATCTTATCTTAATAAAAATAAAGAAACAGAAGAAAGGTTTGTATTTTAGTGTCCATCCGAATATCGCATGCCACGTCACATGACGTGAGACAATTGTTTCCCCTTTGATGAACACATATTATTCATTTTTGTGGTAATTTCTATTTTTAGTGATTTTAATTGTAATAAGTTGGTGTTCCACTCTATTGATTTCTAAAGATATTTTACTAAATAACTGTATTATGTAGTTCATTCAGTATTGTTGTTATTTATATATGTCAATTAACTCAGTTAGGGCGTAAGTAAAAATGTACATTTTAATTTTAAATTGTTACAAAGTTTAAACTCGTTTAACTTTTTAATATAATACTCTAATATATTATACTTTAGAGGTAAAATATAGACTGTGAAAAACAAAACGCTTACTAAAATTCTTACAAGGGTGCCACTAGATTATAATCCCCTTCACAAGGGTGCCACTAGATTCCAAACCCCTTCACAAGGGTGCCACTAGATTCCAAACCCCTTCACAAGGGTGCCACTAGATTATAAACCCCTTCACAAGGGTGTCACTAGATTATAATCCCCTTCACAAGGGTGTCACTAGATTATAATCCCCTTCACAAGGGTGCCACTAGATTATAATCCCCTTCACAAGGGTGTCACTAGATTATAATCTCCTTCACAAGGTGAGCCTAGAAAGGTTGAGAATACTTTATTTAGAGGCCACACAAATGTTTATTTATTAAACCTCGTGTTACGAATTATTCGAGTTATTCACATTTAATTGTACGATCGTGGTAGGAATGAGCAATCTAGAATTTAGTGAAAATGTACCTGAATTTGCGTATAGGGAGAGTGGGAAAACATTTATTGAAATCTTCCGAAGAACACCCAGCTGGGATTCGAGCCCAAACCATTGCTTCCCCATAATACCGGACCAAGCGAGCTTGACGTTTATTACGTGTGCTCACCGAAACGGGTAACAAGTAGGCCTATGTTATTCTAAAGATAATTTTCAGAGTCAGTTTTCAATATTGTAAATTTATATGCTATATAAACTTGTTATAAATTAACTTTACAAACAAATTAATTGCTATATTTTCATTTATGAATTCATTTGGTGGGTCGAGTAAAGTATGGGTTATTGATACAAACTATATTATTAATCTTTATGTTAATAACTTTCTAAACAATCAGTGTAAAAACACGTCAAGTGTCCCCGGCTGGGAGTCAAACACGTGCCTCTCATATGTTGGTTTAGTTTCCCCAAGCTCATCTTGTAGGGTCAAGGGTGAATGGAAACTCTGCTATCCTTGTCTTACCCCACCCCACTTTCTGACCAGCGTTTTGTTTCTTACAGAAGATTATATTTTTTAATTACNCACTTGGTGACCGGCATTTTCTGCCTCACAGAAGATAATAGCTTTCTGCCTATCTAGTGTTTTAAGAGCACTCAAGTGTTGAACAAGTAACATAGGTCTCAACCCTGGGACGAATCAATCCCAAGCTAGTTCCTGAAAGCTAAAACAGATATATTTCGGTGTCTTAGGAGGGGTCATTTTATCAGATTTACTCATTTGGAATTCATTTCAGCCCATGATTAATTTATAACAATCACGGTTCCCCTTAAGATTTAAAATGCAAGAAGAAATTATAGTAAATATTTTAAATTGGCATCCAAAGAGAAACCTTAATACTGTAGAAATTATAAGACTGTAACGTAGACCTAAACATGAAGAACTTGGTATTTTAACGGAAGCAACGAGGTCAACTGTTCACATAATTCCTAATTGTGGGAGTTTAATCTCAGTATTTAGTTCACCCTCAACTTGATAAATTACTAAAACTAATACAAATCAAAAATGAAGTGTTCGATAAAAATGCTTTTATTGGAATCTCTGGGAAATTACATTAAATTTGTAGTGTTTAGACATTATTATTTAATTATATGTATATATTTTATAGAAATAATAATTATAAGTAGAGATTATTAGTAAAATTTACCAAACAGTTCTTGTGTTAAGTAAATGGACAGATGAATTTACATACAGTATGCCAAACATTGCCTTTTCGTAACCAGAAGCGCCTTAAAACTAGAAGTGACGCTAACAAACCCTTTCTACCCTCTAGAGAGCTTCAACTCACCTAGATCATGAGAGTCTAGGGTGCCGCAATGGTTATACAACTGCGATATAACACTGAGTGTTACTGTGATGATGAAGCTAACCTGTCTCACTCCACTGATAGCACCTGTGCAACCGTGCGATGTTGCTTTCTATAGTCTACTTTAAAATAACACAACAATTGAGGGCAGTGAAAAATATTACAATATTCAAATAGAATTATTTTATAATGAAAAAACTACAAGACAATTAAAATTTGCTGTTTTAAATCAAAGGCTACAGAAAACCGCACTTTGAAAGGTTTTCTGATTCGAGCGTAACCTTTTATCTATTTCCCCAATCAATCAGTCGTGAGATGCGCTCTTAACAACAGTCCTGGTGTCTTGAAAGAACAACTGACAACTTTATGGAAGGAAATAAGAATTACAAAAAGTTTGTGATTACGTTTTAAAAATAAAATTATACTAATCAGGTCTCCCATTTGATAGCAAATTCAATAATACATTTCCTTTGCTAGCTATAGCATTACTTTATTTAGTCTTGCGTTTATTGTTTGTTTGCTAAAAGCATTTGTTAACATAAAGGTTACATTATATATTGACATTTACAAAGTTAAGCCCTTACCAATCCCTAAGGGCCCTTGAAAAATAGTAACGGCAACAGCAACCTAAAACGGCAACAGAAACTGACAACGGCAACAGAAACTGACAACGGCAACAGCAACCTAAAACGGCAACAGCAACCGGCAAGGGCAACAGCAACCTAAAACGGCAACAGCAATCGACAATGGCAACAGCAATCGACAACGGCACCAGCAATCGACAACGACAACAGCAACAGCCAACAACAACTGGCAATGGCAACCTAAAACGGCAACGGCAACCGAAAACGGCAACGGCAACCGAAAACGGCAACAGCAATCGACAATGGCAACAGCAATCGACAACGACAACAGCAACAGCCAACAACAACCAGCAACGGTAACCGAAAACGGCAACAGCAATCGACAATGGCAACAGCAATCGACAACGACAACAGCAACCGACAACAACAACCTACAACGGCAACAGCAACCGACAACAGCAACCTACAACGGCAACAGAAACCGACAACAGAAACCTACAACGACAACAGCAACCGACAACAGCAACCTACAACGGCAACCGCAACCTACAACGGCAACAGCAACCGACAACAGCAACAGCAACCGACAACAGCAACAGCAACCTACAACAGCAACCTACAACAGCAACCTACAACAGCAACCTACAATGGCAACAGCAACCGACAACAGCAACCTACAACGGCAACAGCAACCTACAACGACAACAGCAACCGACAACAGCAACTGCAACCGACAACAGCAACCTACAACGGCAACAGCAACCTACAACGGCAACAGCAACCGACAACAGCAACCTACAACGACAACAGCAACTGCAACCGACATCTTCAGGTAAAAATAAAGTGAAGGCGAGAAGAGGTTAGTCTGTTTGCAGTTCTTATAGAAAAACATATTTTTGTACAAAATAAATCAAATATTGCTTCAGTACAATTATAAGAGTTTAATTTCCTTCACATGACGATATAAACAGTTCTTGAATACATGTCAAGGATGTACTGGAATTTATTGACAAATTTTCTCATCATTTAAACAGTTAGTCATCAAAATTAATGTTAATATATTCAATAAATTTGATATCACCATGTGGACAATTCAAATTCTCTGTTGATACTGGAGCAATATTGTATCTATTTTAGCCAAACAAATGTTTAGATATAAAAACTGCAGAAACACCGGCCTTGTATCGTGACCTCAACACCACCCCCTAAGTAATGTTTAATGTTTTTAGAAATTTAAAAATTATTTAAATTGCGTAAATTATACTACACAATTCTTTTTATTACTTTAACCTGGCGAGTGCCATTGGTAAAAAAATGTTTAGTTAATACTCAAATTAGTTCCTATTATTTATAAATCTTTGCTAATTTGTAATATTTAGTTAGACTTGGTTTAGAGGTCTTTAACTGAGGCAGATTACATGTACTGTTGCTATCTAGCGTTGAAGATCTAAACTATTACAAACTTTAAAGAGACTACGGTGGCTCAGTAAGATGAACATTAAAATTATTACCTTAAAAAAATACTTGGTTTTTCGAAGAAAAAATCATTTGAAGGTAATTTGCCTAAGATTACATTTTTTATTTAAACCTTGGTGTTTTTGTTTTCACTAAAAACAATTAAAAGCAGTTTAACATTAACTGAAATTTAGAAATTTTATTTATGTTCAAAAATATATATTAAAATGTAGTTTAAAATTGGGATCTGGGTAATGTTTCACATGATAGATAATAATATATGTTTATTTTTATTGAAAAAATTATTTAAGATCAGTTTACCTACTATAACCTAGTTTAGAAAATATGAATTATTTTGAAAATTGCTTTTAAGATTTAGTTCAAAATGGATACCTAGAAATAGTTTTTCTTAATATATGGGAATACATTCTTATTTTTACTAACATAGTTTTAGGGTAGCTTACAAAACACTGATTTTTGAAAATTTAATATTTATAAAATGGTTTAAGCAATATTGTTTCAAATAGTATTATTTAGAATGTTAATTACGATGTTTGTTATTCTTAAGTAAACTGACTTAAGGATAGCTCACCATTTTTTTAAATTAATGTTGTTCCAAGCTTTTATCCACAATATGAAAAAGCTTTTTCGATTAAGTCCTATTAATTTGTTGGGGAAACTTTTGTAATCACTGGATTAGCAGAATTTTATTTTAAATAAACATTGTTGAAAACATTATTTTAACATTTTAATATAATTTTTTATTTAGGTTCTACTAAATATCATCAAAACATCAAAAAATGTGTTTTTATTTTTTATGTTACAATGAAGTTTGTTAACCACGGGGGTATTAATATTTTCCAAAGCTAAGGATTAGGATTAGTACGTGTTAAAAATAATACAAAGCTCTCTTGAACATCCTTAACGTGGGAGAGAAGGAAGCGTCATTTAAGGTAAATATTTTGGCAGAGTTGATCACTATAAAGTTTATTTAGCCAAAATAAATTAAACATTAATTCATAGGATACGTTTAGTTTGATCTTCAACAAACAATAATTTAAATCGTTCTTAAATATTTGTATTGGTAATTATATAATTGGAAGAGGAGTTTTTATTTTATTTAATCTTAGGCTTGAGAGCTTTGAGCTTCGGGTAATAATCCCCTTTTGAGAGACTTTGATAAAAACTTGTAGATTGTATAGTGTACATGTTACAACGCAATCTTGTTAATTGATAGGACGCCCTAGGTAGTTTAGATATTGCCAACCAAAAGTTGCACCTATGTTAAATATTAACAAAACCTTGAACAGTAGGCCTACATGAGTTCAGTGTTTACTGGAATCAACATAAAGCTACTTTAGATGATCCTAAAAATGTGTAGAATTGTAAATATAATTTAAAAGTTGAAATTTTACACTTCTAAAAGTCCAATATCTACATATTATCTCGGTTGATTGTTGAGACCTACATTTCCGGGAAACAAAGGTAGCTTGTATAAGATCGAAGGATAACTAACAGGTGGTTCACAGTACATTGTAGTGTCAATTATATTTCCTCCGCCCTTATATAGTCTCCTACTGTCGAACCACTCCACGTTATAAACGCTCTTAGTTTCTGCTCGACTATTATAGTACCTCGTAGGCTCCCTACGAGTATGGTCCTGGGTGCTAGTAACCCAACTTACGTTTAAGTGCATGTAAATATCTAAATTAAAAAAAAGTCATTTATTTGGTCCGAAGAACTAATTTTTTTCCAAGCAATAAAAACACCGTTTAAGAGAGAATGAAATCAACGCTTGGTTAAGTTTGGTTTGTCTATTCGGGTAGATAGAATAAAAACCAACAATAAATAAAAAGTTGTCCCTTTACGCTTCATGAAGACGCTTTGTGTTTTCATTAGGAACCATTTACTATCGTGTATAAAGTGAATTAATTTATTTTCATTTAACACAGTATGTTTATATTTCTTGTTTTTCCAACTCGAAGCTTGAATTAAAGATGTTTTTACTACTCCCCCTTCTTTGGTGTTGTTACTTTCGGTTATGCTCAAACTAACACAAGCTGCTGTGAGCTGAGAGTGAACGGCTCGCCGTACAATTTCTTAGTTTCTCTATGTGTGTCTGACTATCTGGACACATACATATCTAAAGATTGATTCTATTGGTCCACTGAAAGGCTATTACTTTCATTGACAAAGCTACAACATACTGCATATTATAGACATAAACATTTTTCTACACTATATATAGCAAAATAAAGTTTTAACTTAATTACCAATGCTTTGAAGCAAACATTTTCTTGATAAATTTTAAAAAAATATGTATTTCCAAATATAATATAATATAATATATATACACCATTTAAACTTATCAAGAAATTATTTCTTATTTTACTCATCAATATTTAATACTTTGGTCTCCTAGATAATATATAATATTGCCCGTCTGGCTATACCAATCGTAGCCCAGTAGTGGAAATATTAGCCAGTGCTAATGTACCGTTGTCCGGGGGACGCCCGAATGTAGTGTAATGAATAGCTAAAGTAACCCATTTTGCGAGAGAGTGAGAGCACCCACCCTTGTAGCAGGGATGTGAAGAGGGAGGGCGAGGCGCCAGGTGCAAAGGTTAGCCAGGGAGTAGGGGAGTGAGATCACCCACCCTTGTAACAGGGAATGTGAAGAGGGAGGGCGAGGCGCCAGGTGCAAAGGTTAGCCAGGGAGTAGGAGAGTCATTCTGTGAGTGCGTCTGGGACTGGTTGTATTAGACTAAAGACGTGAACACGATAACAAAGTAAAGTGTACGTGTGTATATTGATTTATAATAGTTGTAATAATGTTGTACCCTTAAGTGTAGATATATATAATTTGTTAATAGTAAAACATGGTACAATTGATGGCAGTGGAGGAAATTGTGATTTCGCGGTAAAATGGCAGAAATGTGTGAAAAACCAACCGTAAACATGGGTTCTGGTGATTATTGCGAGTGGCTATGTCAATACCAGCTTGCGGCAGAAATCAATGATTGGAGGGATGAAGGTTCATAGCTATGTTTTTCTCGGAGGTAGCTCTGATTGTGTATAGACACCTCCCAGATAGCGAGGGAAAAGTATGGGCAACATTAGTGGAGCAGTTAGGGGTCAAATTTAATCCACGTGAAAGAAGAGAACTTGAATTACAGTTCCAAAATTGAAACAGGCAGATTGACGAATTGCTGCTGGAACTTGCTACGAGCTTAAGAGCCCTCGCTACTCTCGAATACCTGACTGTAAATATATAAGCTAGGTAGCTAGGTAAACAATGTGGGAAGGAGGAGCTGCCAGTCTCCAATATACCTCAAGAAGACTACAGTTGGGCACTTCATTGGTTGGACATGGACACCAGATTGTTACAGGACGCTGATTAAGCCATTGTTCGTATTGCTAAACTATAGTGGGATGACAAGGAGATGCCAATCAAATGTGAATCATCCAATAGAGGAGAGAGATAAACGAAATGGTGAGCACATTGGAAAAGACTAGAAGTACCATCGCTGGCTGGAAGAAAATAAGTCGGATGTACTTTAGCTTGTAGTACCAGGTCACCAATTAAACGATATTTTAATATCGTTGCATGATATGGTTATTGGTGGCCACTTAGGTGTTACGAAGACATTAGAGAAAATCTAAAGTAGATTATATTGGCCGAGGATTGACATATTATATAGAGATGTCGTGTAGAGAATGTCCTGAGTGATCCAGAAGGAAATCACTTACCATCAAGCTGAGAGCACCCCTTGGGGCCTAGCTTGAGGATTTCCTCTCCAGGGTGTAGCGGTGGATATTTCGTGATACCTTGTCAAAAAGTGTTCAATGAAACAAATACATTCTTGTGGTGAGTGACCACTTCACTAAATAGACTGAGGCTTATACTATGCCAGATATTGAACCATCAACAGTATCTAAGCTCATTGTGGAAGAGTTCATCTGCTGGTATGTACGCCAACATATCTCAGGACAACTGAGACAAGGCCCTGCAACAAGTTATACTTGCATACCAGTCCAGTCCATAAGATTCGACGAAGTTTACCCCTTACTATATCATGTTTGGTCTAGAGGTACGGTTTTCAATTGACGTGATGTATGGAAATCCACAGTCTGCAGAAAGTGTCGTAGAGTATGCTTGATGTTTAAGAACGAATTTAGAGACCGCACATCGTTTGACGAAAACATCTCGTTAAAACACATACAGTGCAAAATATTACTTGGATGTGGAACCAACCCGCACAAATTTGGAAGATAGAGCACTGGGTATGAAAGCTGTCAAGGTATAATTTAAAAACTCATCCCATCGTGGGGAAACTTAATGTGGTAGCGGAAGCGTTGTCACGCATGTCCGAGAATCGTGATCCTATTGGGGAGAGTGGTGAAGTCAATCCCCTGTGTGTCATCCATACGATCCCTGAGTTTTTACTCTCAATTAGAGGATGCAAGTAATCGATAGTATTAATACACGGGAAAGTGTATGCAGTTATAGCATCTACAAAGGTCTCCTGTAATTGGGTCTGTTCGCATAAATACCTAGCAATTTATGATAAGGCGATGCCACTTCGCACACTTTATTTTATGTTCATACAAGACACTTTAGTTAGAGAACCTCCCAAAAATCAATTCGTATTCAATATGGCAGCCACTTTCCAAAATGGACCAAATCTTAAAATGTGCGTACACTCACAGTTGAGGTGTCAATATCAATGTATCTTCGGTTAAAAAATTCAATTAAACCATTTAAACACATGTATTTAAATTACTTTGACTGAAAAATAAAAATATACACATTGTATTTGTTCACTTTTTTAAAGGACCACTGTTTAAAAATTATTATTAGTACCTCATCTTTCTACCTGTTCGGGCTGTATGCAATATTTAAAAGAAAGTTTAAAAAAAAGTAAATTATTTTATTCTGATTTGTCATTTTTTTTTCTGAACAAAATTAGGTGAAGTTCCATTAACACGCAAGTAACAAGTTGTTTTTTTATTTGTTTGTTACGAGTAAACTTATTAGATGGTTATGCAGAAGTATCTTAGACTAACCTCCCCAGAAGTAGTTCCTCTTGTGTTTGATTGGAATAAATTCGATCTGTGCCAACATGGCCAACTCATCTGTCCAGCTGAACATCCTGATCAAGAACAAAGGAATGTGTAATGCAAGACACTATCAGAAAAATTATTAAAACTTAAAGAACTTGTACTGTTACCAAATGATGTAAAAATTGAATATTTTGATGAAGGAGGAGGAATACAGCCTACCTTTGAAAGACAAAAGACACGTTGGTATAAACAATGTACACTTATACTCCATTCACGGTAGGAATTACTCTCTGGAAGGTCTTTTTTCTTACCAATATCCTACTATATAACAGATTTCTGGTAGGGAAAAAGGCCTTTCAGAAAACAATTCCTACGGTGAACGGACTTTAGGTACAACACGAAAAATCTGAACCATGCAGCTCAACGGTCACAGTCCTGTAACCAGGAAATCATAATTCAAAATGAAGCCCAATCGTTTAGTGAATAATCAACAGAGACGCCCCACCAGACACGTCAAGCGTTCAAACCAATTCCAAGGCTTAAGTAAAATATTTGATTTTAATGCAGTAAAGGTCTACTTTGGAATCAACCGCTTACCAATGTTGCAACTATGTCACTTGATAAGTATGTTCGAGAAAAGGAAGATCACAACTTAGGATTGTCCATTTCATACAACCGTCTGTTATAAGTCACCACAGAACTTTGGGGTCTTCCATAAACCACATAACGCTGTGGGGGGTGGGGGGAGAGCGTGGGATATATCAATTGTTGCGTAACACAGATCTTAATCTAAAATTCTAATGTTAAAAAATAATATTATTGTTCATGCTTTCACCTTTGATAAACACACTTATAAATAGCTTTCGAGTATCTGTGGCGTTGAAAATGTAAGTTTAGCACTTTTTGTTTATTAATATTTTGGATGCGCTTAGGAGACTATGAGCACCAAGTACACTCTATGTCAATCAAGGTGACCTTAATTTATAATTATAGTTGAGTTTGAGTATAATTTAGATTCGTACTGCACATTATTTTACATAGGCCGTGAATAATAACTTGTGTTTGTACAAAAACCAAAACAATTTCTTCAAAAAGAAGAGACTTGTTCATTGCTTGCTTATGAAAAGCGATATCAAGAAAGAAAAAAATGTAAGAGTCTCAAAAAGATGTAATGAAATGGAAAGAAGCAAAAGTTCAGAATTTATCTCAAGGCAAGATTGAGGAATCCATAAATAGTGTTATTTCTTAGGTAATAGCAGCATGTCATGAAAAGTAAATCTTCAAATATCATTAATTATTTTCAAAATGTAGGTGTATTTAAGCCTAAATCTTTTCCCTTCTGATAAATGTAGTGTGTATGTATATAAATGCGACTATTATACACCCGCTAAAGTGGCCACATTGTTTAAATTTTCATTCTTTCAGTAAAGTAGACGGCTGATATTAGGGAGGTGGAGTTCGAATACCAGTCAGGCCTACTGAGGATTGGTTTTCCTAAACGGTTTCCCACTCTCCCTCCATGTAAATGGTGGTAGATTTTCTTTAAAATTCCATCGTTTTAGTATACATTTTATAGGGTCGTATAGTCTAAGTGTAGATATCCTAATTATATTTTATTATATTTATCTAATGGAGTAAAAATGAGGAAGGTAGAATTTTAAAGGTAATCTACCCTCATTAACTTGGAAAAAGAGTATAAACTATTTAGGAAATTCACTCTGAGTACACCCGACAGGTATTTGAACACCGATCTCCGCTTCATTGTCCATCTAGTCATTTTCGAGTATATAGCCAGGATCCAGGATCGATGTTGGAACGAAACATGAGTCTAGGTATTGATAAGCTGATTAAAGTAAAATCGTAGATTAATACAGAATATAATTTAGAAAAGTTGTGTGCCTTGAATTGTTTAGATAGCTCTCTATATGATGATAATGTGACTATAAAAAGTGCACAATATTGAGAAAGTTGTCTTCCCCCAGCGTCAAGCATCGTATGTGGGTACTTTAACGTCATCGTGTAGCGCCTCTACAGAAAGGGGCCACCCTACTCAGCCCATATTAGTGCCGCCTGGCTCTTACTCAGATCGCAAACCTAATGTCCATAACAAAAATATAGCAGAGGTTTTTCTTCACTAACCAGAGGAATTTGAGCTCAACGTCTTTATGTCTGTATAAATAATAACAGTCTCTGAAATCAATAAAAATCAGAGATTAAAATGTATACTAAGAAGTATTAAATCTGAATCCCTTCTTTAGTATCACAAAACTTCCCTATGAAATAATAGTGACATTCATTTTTGGTGAGAAAAGTTACGTAACATACATTGGTTGAGGGTGCGGGTGGGGTGTTAAAAAGGACGACCCCTTTGTCAAGATGTCTGGATATATTAGATCGTTCCAAGAAAGAAGAGTCCTCTGTCCTACCTATTTTATATAAGGGTTGTTCACTGTGAGTGCAAATGACAATATCGACCACATCTTGTCGTCTTTCACATCTGGAACAACATTCCATGGCAATAGCATTTCAATGTAACAGCTACTAGCTCCCACTAATACTGGTACAGTTTGACCCTATGAAAGGGATATTTCTTGAACCAGTATCACAAAAGGAGTGCATGCATTTCCTGATATGCCAGTGTTCTACAGCTTCGTAAGTAGTGGTTAAATTGACAGTTCTGGCTCACTTTCTCCCATAAGGTTAACATTGATCCACCACACAGAATGTGGTGGATCACTTTCT
>CABFVZ010006528.1:0-17424 GCA_902151445.1 Timema monikensis
CTCCTCAAGCAGGTACTCAGTTCGAGAAGGAAGATAATAGAGTGGTGGGGGTATTACCTCTCCTCAAGCAGGTACTCAGTTCGAGAAGAAAGATAAAACCCAAAACGAAATTTGGTCTTCTATTCTGCCGCACCTTAAGATATTCTAATATTGTATGCCACAGCGATCAGGACACAATTTATGACAATTTTATATTTTCATTTAAAAAGTTTGTCCTCTAATACTACTATTATGAAATGACAGATGTTCAACAACTGTTGAGGAAAATTAAATTCTATGTTTCTACTGGAGCCATATTTTAATAATAATAATAATAATAATAATTATTATTATTATTATTATTATTGTTATTATTATTATTATTATTTATTATTATTATTATTACTATTATTATTATTTTTATTAAAAATAAATGGTACGGAACTCCACGCACACTTTCTCGCTCTATTGTTTAAAAAGGACATATTTACTCAAAGCTCGTAATAAATGTGAAACTAAATAATATACACCAGCAAACCTAAGGATAGATTGCACTATACCTATTTAAACATTCTTTAAAGCACGGTTTTAAATTTTATAATTTTAATTTAAAAAAACTAATGTCCTCATTTGTATGTTTAGACCGATAAAGACGATCAATATTGGGTCCACAAGGGTCAAAATCTTGTACTAAAATTTCAACTTCTGGTAAACATTTTCGACATTTAACTAGGTGTTGTACATCATCATGTCATCGAATTGCTATTAAATGCCCTCATTTATTAATTTTGACCCTTATAAAATGTAATTATTGACTATTGAGTCAAAAATGGAGATAGATCATTGTTGTACAAACAATTCTCCTAAGAGTTTTAAAGAAAAATAACAGAATTTTTTAGAAACTAACTTATATTCAATTACTCTATGGCATTGGAAAATTATTGCGTTAAAACTTAAGTAGTATCTCTTTACAACTAAATCTCACAAAATTGTATTAATATATTTGCCAATATCTCAGAAACTGCGTGTTTAATAAAAATATATTTCATATAAAAGTTTTTATATTTAAAAACACTAAAATTTTGCAAAGATAAATTATTTAGTATCTCAAATATTTGCGGAGATACGGAAAATTCAACTTCTGTAAAGTACCCTAAAAGTAATTTTCTTGGGAAAATGAAAATAGCCAGTTTATTTATAATCTTAATCAATGCCTATATATATTAGTTTTAATTAAAATCGTTAGGGCTTACTTATTTTGGAAAAATCGATTTTTTTCTCTTTTCGCCCTTTTTTAAATTTCTCTTAATTCTAAGTTTAAACAGACACACAGACAGACGGCATTACAAAGATAACTTTTTAAAGTTCAGGGGGTCATGAGACGTTGACATTCATAAACATTTTCGGTTTTAGTTTTTTTTAAGTTCGCAATACTTAAACTTTTGTGTACGAAAAGTTAAAAATTATAAATATTTGCGGATAGCTTAAAAGTTATTGGTTTTATAAAATTTTGCCTCTTATAAAATATTTGTATTATAAGTAGTCTTACATATTTGTAATGATAAGTAATTTCATATCTCGAATAATTTCAGAGATATGATAAAAAAAAGTTAATTTACGCATTAAAACGGATCCCTTAAAGTCATTTTTCGAAAATTGAGAGTATTCATTTTGATTGGAATATTTATAAGTGTTTAGAAATGAAATTTAATCAAAATCGTTAGAACCGATATTAAGAAAATCATCTTTTTCTCTCTTCCCATCAGTAAACTACTTTTAATTTTAGGGTTAGATATCCAATTTCAAAAATCCCTCGAGGCAACCCTATGAAGTTCCTAGATACCAAGTTTTAGGCTGATCGGTAAAATAGTGTAGGCTCTAGTTGGAGGTAGAGACATACAGAGACAGACAGACATATGGAAATTCAAAAACCCCTTTTTCGGATTCGGGGGTTCATAAAACGTCGAGATTCATCAAATTCTCGAGCTCATTTTTTTTACGATCACAATACTTTCTCTAACTGTAAGTTAGCGATAAAGTAAAAAAAGGTAAGTTTTGTTTCCATAATTATTGATTTAGGACTGTTTGCTTCACAGATGGTGTTTATTTTATGTGTTTAGTTTTATTTTATTTTTCATTCTCCAAAGGTACTCTACTTTGTATGCTGTTGATAAATGTAGATATTACTTATTACAGTATGTTGGTGTATGTTCTCTTTATATTATAAATGGTAAGCGAGCTCTAGTTTGCCAACTTATCGTGTATATGTTTATTTGTAAACTACATATTATTTCTGTAATGTTAATTACCTTTCAATTGACAAGTTTAATTTATTTGCTTTAGACACAAAAGTTCAAGCAACCATCATGGTAGTTTATAGTTTAGTCTTCTCCCCCACTTATTTTGAGGGTTGGAACTTGTTTACAGTCTATCTTGAATGTTAATATTTTATTACTCTGCTGCTGTATAGAAGAATAATAAACATATTTATACTCTACGTAAAAGTAATTTTGTACCTGAGTTTCTGGGGAATGTATTTGTGGAAATTGTAGTTTCAGTATAATTAAAAATAAGTAAATTAGTTTACAGTTGTGTTTATGTGGACTATTTATATCATTTGGGAAGATGTATACAGCTAGTATTTTATAGGCCACAGTTAATGTGGTGCATAGAACAATTTCTTGACTCTAGATATGGTATTATAGATAACACAATTGCGAACAAGAAATTGCTAGAGGCTCTGATAGAACAATACTATACTTCTTATCTCAAAGTTTGTCATAAACTCAGCGAAAGTCACGTAAATCTTGAAAGTACCCAAGGGTGAAATGCCGGCAAAGCAGCCCAACTTCTCACTCAGACAACTGCTGTTGCACTTAAATTTCACACCCCAGGAAAGGACCAGTAATTAGCGAGAGGAGATACCGAAGTCATCAAAATAATTAAAGATAGGTTTGAACTAAGATCCTAGGGGAGCCTCCAAACATATCTTACGGGCAATATCTGATCAATTAGAACTAAATTTTGCACACAATGATACAACTCATGTAAATGATAAGAGATTATGTAAATAAATCAATTTATTTGTTTTAGAAAGTTATATAATGCCATCAGATTATTTTGTGAAGTTTTCCAAAGATATAAAAGGCATAACTTTAATTATATTACTTTAACTGATAGGTTCAATCAGGATGTACTGAAAAATCTATCCTCCCAGATTCGGACCATAGGAGGGATAAATAATAACCCTCCCTCTCCTATGAATATACTTTAAAGATTAAAAATTATAATTTAAAAAACAACAACAAGAATCTGCTAAAAATATAATCTTGATAACTTAAGTAAATCTAGGTATGATGTGGCAAAAGTAAAGAATGCTGGTGTCATTTACTTAAGACTTAACGGTTAATTGAAACAAAATAAAATTTATTGTAGAAGAAAGATAATTGAAAAATGAGCATCTGATTCCAACAAAAAGTACTAATGAGTTAATATGCACTGTTACATAGACACGATGATAAAAGAAGAAAATTTCTGTATACCAAAAGTATAACAATTAATTCTCCATTTCAAATACATCAATAAAAACAATCTTTTATTTGGAGACTAATGGATTTTTAAAAAATATTCCAGATAAAATATTGTTATTTCTAATCCTACACTTTTGAGATGAAAAGCTATCTCGTCTTACTAAGTGCTACGAAAATATGAGAATTAAAATTTTCTGCTAATGTAAAAAAAGCATCAAATCATTTTCACAGTGAAATTAACAACGCATGTGATTCCAAATTTATTTTCCACACCAACTATAGAATTTATATCCTCCTAATTTGTGCTTAGTAAACATCGAGAACGCTTTCATCAGTATATATTACGGATACGAAAGTGAAACACATATTTGTTTAGAGGGAAGGGGAATTATAATAGGGTGATTATTTCTGATTTATGTTTCAAGGAGAACTAAAACATAAATATTATGAAGGCAGGTAACCTTTTAGTAATACATCACATATTAAACAATATTTTTATCTGAACTATATATTTGGTGCTGAGCAAATATAATGGTTTCGTTAACTAACCAAGAATCCGATAACTCTTTCATTTTGTTTAATGCAAGTCATATAAACTTTCTTCGCCTTTCAAGAACATGGGAAAGTAATATTAAATATTGCAATATAGGAGTTTGGGCTCTTACCTAGGCGTAAATAGCTCAATGTGTCGATATTGGGTCGACTTGCCAGCCCGGTTTTGGTACGTATTGGCGTTGGCGACTGCCACGTCAGTACGGTAACTTTACAAACTAAAGTGTTGGAGCAACCCGAGTCCACACGAAGAGAGAAAAAAACGGATATATGACTGTTTTCGGGATTAAACAAAACAAGCGATCATCTGGAAAGAAACAGATGGAAGTTTGTTATGCATTGGTGAGGTGGTTGTTTAAATTAATAATAAGTCGTATGTCAGTTCTAGCAGCTGATTTTTTGTTTCATAAATTTCATTTTATTTTACCTTCATTTACGTTCATTCTTTACTTCTCAAATTTTTCTGCTTATTTGAACTATTTTCTATCCGCATTTTTGGAAGTGGGATTACGTTGATAGAGTTCACTTATTCTATTACAATTTTGGAACGGTTTTAAGTGTTATAATCGGAAGCGAATTAGAACAGTCTGAAGCAAAATTCACCCCCACTATTTTGAGTGTCCTTTTGAATTGAAACATTATACATGTTTCACAAATGTTGATTTTCAGATTTTCATGTCAAAATGTGTTCTACAAGGCATTTCATGGCATCAAGAGGAAGGCCATTGTCTGGAGAAGGCCTGGAATATCTTTTGGAAAGTTTCCTATATATATATTTAGGATGGGATGTAAGGTGACCAGAGCAAAAGAGAGGTTTTTTTTGCAGTTTTTATGGGCAAACATTCTCTTTTGCCAAAATAAATAAAACATTGATCTAGTACAAACATAGAATTTAATTTTATTCACATGGTGACCTCACAATTTCTTGAATATCTGCGAAAGATGTCCTGGAATTTAATGACAAAATTCTCTCCTCATTTAAAAAGCTGCTCATATAATTACTATATGCTCATGACAGATATCCAGGAAATATTGAGACTAGCACGTGAAAAAAGTTAAATTCTATGTTTGTACAGGAGCGTTAATTGATTTATTTTAGATCAAAACATATTTCGACATAAAAACTTCATAAACACTGTATTTTCCTCGCGTCATCTTCCATCTCACTTTAAAATATCCAGTTTTAAGTTATATAATTAATTTTCAACCATTTTTTCTAAAGTCATTTTGATGGGTGGCAATACCATCAACTTTAATACATATTTTACTATACACAAATATGAGCCCTACCAAGAAAAATTATTTCATTTTAATCCTCAAGAACTTATATACTTTGATAATCACAATATTTGCGTACCATTGTTGTAAAATAAACGTGTAAGACGCTAATCGAGGGTTCACCGGTAGGCTAGTTTATAAGTAAAAACCAGGAATATATATATAATTAGCATTATAAAAATAAAACAATTTTTTTTTATGCATATCTACCCTCATACAACTTCCTTATGATGTTGAAGTGGACGTTTTATTTATAGTCCCCTAAACATTGTTAAGGTTCATTGTTGCCCAGTGTCAATGTGCCATATCTACACAGAGAGGTAGAGATATGTTGTTACTAATATACTTAAACTGTTATGTTATTTTTGCTAAAAGAATTACTTAAAATATAAATTTAATAGTCGGTTGACTCTGTCTTTCAAATACGTAATTTCGTTGACAAAATTACTGTTTATTTCTGTTTATTTCAATCACAACTCCTAAAGTATCAAATATTAATTATTTATTTACAATTAAAATACATTATACATATATATTATATACAATCAAAACTACATTATATATATATATATATATATATTATATATACAATTAAAAATACATTATATATATATGTATGTATAGTAGATTATATATATAGTAGATTATATATATATATATATATATAATCTACTTAACTTTATTTCACTATTTCACTATATTAAATTTGTCTTTCTTTATTTTGATTCATAAACTGCCAACCCGCTATATGTGTTATTATTTTGTAGGTGATTTTAACGCTATTTGCTTTAGAGAGTGGTTTATTTCGGAACTGTTATGAACTTACTTTATTTTATGTTCTTAGAGACTTACAACCTCTGGTTGTCATTTGAAGAAATAATTGCCCCTATCGGAAGAAATTATTCTCGTTTGGATTTTGGTGCAAAACTTAAATTAATTTTAAAAATGATTTATGTTTATTTGTCAAATTGTAAGATTAAGTTATTTTTATAATAATACTTTCACTGTCTAAAGAGTTAAGATATTTTTGGTTATACATCTCGGCAACCAGTTTTCTCCTAGGCCGGAAATTATTTAAAAACAAAAAATAGCATATTTGTGGATTGTTAGGTTTTTTGTTTTGTTGACTCAAAAAAATTGTAATAAAGATAAGGAAGGACCCAATTTAGGCCGTCCTTTAATATTGAAGTTCATAAAATGAATTATCACTTTCGGCAATAAAACAGTGTCAAAAGTAAGGGCTGACATTCAAGGAAGAATAAACGTGAGTTTTCATGAAGATATTGTAAAATATAAGCCACTAAAAAGGTAAGAATAGAATTACTACCAGAGATCATCAGTCTACATTATTGGGTGAAACCAAATTCATCATCTATCATCATCTTGTTGCTAGGAGCTTAAATTATCTTTTTGAAGAACTCATCATTTTAACATTATATACAAATATTCCAAACCTGCGGTTATTTCATCCGAAAAGACTATTTATGTATCTTAATTAATTACTATTATTTTTTCATTACAAATCAATTGAGAATCTTACATTTTTCAAGTATTGCTTGACAATACTTTTATTAATTTGACAACATAGGAGGCATGCCTTATTAGGTAGGGTCATTTCAAAGGTTTTATTTTTCTGGTCTTCCAACAATAATTACAACACACTATATATTTCATTGAGTAATTTATTTATTTAGCATATTAATATGCATTGTATTTTTGAAAATTGCATCCTATGTACAGATATTTTCAGTAGATTGGATCTCCATGGCAAGAATAATAATCTGCTCCAGGAATTCCTTAGTTGTAAGTGTCCAACTTAAGTTAAAACTTTATACAAAGTCCTGGGGTCTTGAGAGGAGTTTCTCGTCTTACCGCTGAGCAGTTTATGGGGATGAATTTATTTAAATAAAAAAAATCTACCTACCTCAAAAAATTAAAAGTGGTTGGTAGTTGGTGCCCAATATATATCGATTAAATAAAATTAATTTACTCATTACATATAATTTAATATATATATATATATATATATATACAGATAATTTAATATATATATATATATTAATAAATAATATATTATTTTCCTCACCACAAAGCTCAGAGGTCCCGGGATTACAAAGGGATTCATGCACCGAGCACCGTGCCAAAGGTAAAATTAATTTGTATATGATTACTAACCCCCATAATGGATGTGTATTTGTATTGCTAGCCTCCCTGAGTTAGATTGAATATTTACTTTACAGTTATTGTTGTATGTTAGTTATCAGTCCTGTTTTGTATATAACACACTGTGAAAGCTAGGTTATTATTAGTTTAATTTCGCAGTGATGATTTAAGTTGCAGTTTTTGTCGAGTTTGTATTAGAAGTCGTAGAGGAGGTGTTTTCCCACAGATATCAATATTACAGTTTGGATATACTTTTATTAAATGAAGGATTAGTAATTAAATTCATAACAAAACTGTTATAGCTTAGATTTTGAGGTGATATGGTCTAATATTAGTCAGGATTTTGCAACATTTTTCCAAAATAAGTTTGGTATTAAAAATATCCTTGATTTGTGCTCTTAGTAATACATACGTATATTGTAACTGTCACCGTCCCGTGATACCAACAAGGGAATGATTGGGGGGGAGGGGGGGTGTTAAGGGTTCTCAAGTTGAGCCATACGTTTGGTCATAGACTGGTGCGATTGTATTGTAGGATGGAAGTTACACGCCGTGTAGGACAGATGGATGGCTGCAGAGTTGTAAGAGACACACAGAAATACGTAGCGAGCCCTGAGTTTCCTACTAGCTCCATAATATCTGAATCGTCAATAGAACATCATCAATACTGGTAGTGCAGATGGCTCTTAAATGGGTTCCAAGGTGGGCCCAAATGGGTAGCTCAATTTGTCATCTATCATAATCAAGAGCTACCAGCAAACTCCTGGCTGTTTTCTCGCGCCAACTTGGCCACAGGCAAGGGTGTATGAAGAGAGGGTCTTGGAGGCTCACACCTCCCAGGAATTGGTTGGACCCCCTCTGGGATACATGGGATACATATTATACACATACAACATGATGTTATAGTTTTTTTGCTTTTAATAGAGTTTTAATTGAATGTAATCAACCAAATACTACTTAATATTTTAATATTCACCTTCAAGATGGACCTTGTAAAACTTCCGAATGTAATATTACCTTTATCAACATTCCAACCTTTATTTCTATAAATTCTCTATCGCACTGGAAAACAAAGGATGTTTCCTAGAATGAACCGATTAAATTGACTCCAATAAAATGGGGAAAATATTTTTGCTATCACCTGTCGACCTTAGATGACAAATTACAAAGAGGTAAACTCAGCTTGATTAAATGAACAACTTCTGTCAGATATTGAGTTTGTATCTTATGTAAGACAGTTTATTATCCTTCACCATCCATTATTTAAACTCACCTACTTACACTTTCCATTTACGTTTAAGATAATTAATTGATCACAGAAATATAATCTGGTTTCTGAAAGGATATCTACCATTTACAATGCTATTACTTGTTTGCCAGATGAGTCTCATTGGTGAAAAAATTAAGATTTTTTCAAAATAAGTTATGGTGGAATTAATAATTTCCAATGAATAAATTATTTTAAGGATATTAATCTATTTTTCACTCAAAGTATTATACTATAAGAGATGAGAAATAAAGACACATTAATCAACTTATATTTCTCTCTTATCTACACAAAATAATATAGAACTGCTCTCAGCCAAAAAGATCATTTTATTATTTCATCAGAGACAGGAGCTACTAAAGTGGTCCAAAGAACCAAATGGAAGGAAAATCAGTTAAAACTTGAGATAAACTGCTCAGTACAATGTGAAAGGGTTGGTTGGTTATCTATCATCTTAACCTTCAACCGCTGGTAAACTGGTATGAGCAATGTTATTACTTGAATATGTGCACCAGTGGAGATCAGTTGATATGGCTGAAACCAGTAATTAAGCAATCTCAGCTTTTATTGTCACTAATGTCTGTGAATATCATTACTAACATGAGTATATATATTTCTACCTTTTATTAAAATATAATTAACTGCTCATTTATGGAACTATCTATTTTCCTAACACATATTAAATACTATAATTTATTTTATATTATAGAGAAACTTTATAGCCAAATGAAGAATTAAATGTTATTCAAATTAAAGCAAATCTCAAATAAGTATTTAAATTTAAATATGTAGGTTCTAGTATCTATACATATATTATTATTATTATTATTATTATTATTATTATTATTATTATTACCACCGCGTCTTACTACACGTTCGGGTTATACGCACTTACGCTAATGTGTAATGGTAAGGTGATTGTGAGATTAAATGAAGGACCTACAGTTTAACGTGGAATCCGATCAGATAAATCTGTGCCGGGACCGATGATTGAACCCCGGCCGCCAGCACAGAAGTCTGACACCTTACCCCTAGACCACCAGGTCACCTATATACATCTATAACAAACGTAATATAAACAGCATTGTTTTAAATTAACTCCTTAATCTAAATAGCCAGTAACTTTACTATTTATTGATCTATTTTGTTAAACAAGTTTGTTTTTGGAGCTTAGAGTATAAAAATTACCTACTATATTAATATTCATTTTAGGTGCCAGCATTTTCCATAAACTCTGTAAACGTTTGGGAATGTTTGTGACTGCTTTAAGCAGAGACTTGTGTGTCGATCAGTTCCTACCCAATCTACTCCTCCAGTTGATCCAGAGTTCGAGGTTTGGTGAGAAAAACCTCCTCAACTCATTCCCTCAAGGAAAAATGACAATGCGTGAGGTCAGGGCTCCACCAAACGTCCCAGCCAATATCCTGGAAAGAGGTTGTTGAGCCAAGCACGGACAGTGATGCAAAATGTGGCAGGGCATCATTTTGCATGAAGATGAGGTCATTGAGATTGTATCAAGTTGACACAATATCCTGGAAAGAGGTTGTTGAGCCAAGCACGGACAGTGATGCAAAATGTGGCACGGCGCCATATTGCATGAAGATGAGGTCATTGAGATTGTATCGAGTTGACACAATATTGAATGTTGGCCTGTATTCAGTTAACTTAAGGACAGCTGGCCTAGATTCAGCTGGCCTATAGTCAGTTGGCTTTAAAGTTGGCACAAAGACTGTTGGCCTAAAATCATCTGACATACAATTTAGGCCAAATGACCTAAGCCATACTGATAAGTACCCATCCAACAACTGTTGATATAACCATGTGAAGAAAATTAAACTTTACATATTTTCTAATGGAATAATAAATTATTTATTTTGGTTAAACAATGCTTTTTGCTACAAATACTGCAAAAACAGTGTCCTTGACGCACGTTGTCTGTGCTCCCTTTTTAGAAAGAATAGTGTCAGTTTGAAGAAACGACCGTTTCAGAAAGCTTCCATTTAAATTAAACTATCATTTTTATTTTTATCTCGATTTATTTGAAAAAAAAAAGCATTCATTTGCTAAAATTTGAATTAGATGTCAACATACTTTAAATTATAAAATATATTAATTACATTGNAGCATTCATTTGCTAAAATTTGAATTAGATGTCAACATACTTTAAATTATAAAATATATTAATTACATTGATGTCTTACCAGAATAATTTTATTTCTCAAAAGCTCCAAGTTAAATGTTTGTATATGTTATAAATAGATTTTAAGTAACAGCTATCTTGCTAAGATTAATAAAATAGTTTATTTTGCTTTTTAAAATTATTTTCAATAATTTCAGTAGTTTTAAATTTGTTTTTAATATCCTAATATATATAATAACTTGCTTTTACCCGTCGCGGCTTCGCCCGCAATAATTGATAAAATCTTTTAATTTTTAACTAAACTGTTTTGGTCATAAATCAAACTTTATTTTTTCCAAATATCTATACGTTTTTCTCAGTTCTAGCTGTAAATAATTTTGCCTTATTTTAATTTTCACTTTTAAATATTTCATAATAAAAGAAATATATATAAGTTATCAATTATATATTTTTTTAAATCTTTACCTTCATAATTAGTAAGATAAATAAATAAATAAATGAAATAATATTTTTTCTAACTATATAGCTAAAATAATCACATATTTATTATTTATTAGTATGAAACTACGTCACACTAATTACTATTTACTTTAATTACAAAATATTAAATCACAAATTCTTAAATAACATCATTTCAATCACATTATAATCATATATTTATTATTATTTAAAATCAAAGGTTGGGAATAGTCCTATATGTTATTCAAGGACATACTCTACCAACGTACAAAGTTTGTTTTGAATCCGTTCGAATCCGTTAACCTTATATTACTTTACCTCACCTTTTTAAAGTTAGTAAAGAACAGTTCAAAACTAAAACTTACGCACAAAAAATACAATTGGACTTTTATCATAAAGGTGACTTCATATTTACACGTGAAAAAAAAAAATATTTCTCTCAACCTTTCGCTCTGTAGAAATATTTTGAAGGTTGGATGGTGAGTAAGTTTTCTTTTTGAACTGATCTTTGCTAACTTTAAAAAATGGTGAGGTAAAGTAGTATAAAGTTAGTAATATTTTAATTATATAATCTCACATTCAGATTTACTCTTAAAATTAAATTAAAATCACAATATATAACTTATATCTTAAATACGAAAAGTTTAAACATTAGTATTGTAAAATTAATGTAATGTTGTTCCAGAACATATTCTACCAACTTACGAAAAAAAAACTATTGAACTTTTATCATAAAAATAGAAAATGACTGGCCGCACCATCTAACCTGCAAAATATTTAAACATCAGTATTGTAAAATTAATGTAAAATCAAAGGTTGTGAATAGTCCTATATGTTATTCCAGTACATATTCTACCAACGTAAAAAGTTTCATTCGAATCCGTTCACCAGTTTTGGCGTGATTGAGCAACAAACATCCAAACATCCAAACTTTCGCATTTATAATATTAGTAAGATATTCAACTACCTTCAAATAAAAATATATTTATATATTATTCAAAATTACTAATCCACCCCCTTTCCCCAATATGTTTGTTGAATAACATCTTGATTAGGCTTAGTTTTATCATTTATCATGATAATCTGTGCTTCGATTTTTTATCACCGCCTCTTACTAACTACTACTCTATTGTGTTAGAAAGGAGGAAGGAAGTATTTTGGAGGTAATATAACCGTATTTCTTGAAAAGAGAGCGGGAAAACATATATGAAAAACCATCCTTAACAGACCTGACCAGGATTTGAGCCGTGAACTCCCAGATATCAGCAGGAAAGTCTTACCTTATAGTGTATACCCCTTGGCCACTGAAGTGGGTATAAATTTGTTTAGTTGGTTACATGATTTCTTATAAATTCCTAGAAATATAATATATATTTTGAACTAAAAGAATTTTAAATTATCAAAGACTGTTATTAAGAATAAAATTCATTCATTTCGCTTACTTTGTATTATTTTATTTTAAACATATGTAGTGGATTCATCAGCCTCGGTGGTATTGGAGTAAAGTGCTTGCCTAAGGATCCGATGTTCATGGGTTCAAATCTAGCCGGGGCTGATGGATTCTTATTGAGCGATAAAAATCTGCAGAACAACCCTCGGAGGGGAAGTAAGGCCGTCGGTTCTATTTGTGGCACGTGAGATAACCATTGAAGGTATGTGACAATACAATACATTTACCGGAAAGATTGGTTGGCTCTTTTGCTATCGTCAGCTGATATAGTTAGTGGGTTCAGAAACACCTTAAACATATCAAATAAATATTTGTTTCGTGAAATCATGATTATACCATTTTATTTAGGTGATAAAATAATATAAAGCAATAGCTATTTATTGAAAGAAAAATACTCTATTTACACATTTTTAACTAGTTTTAATATATTTATGAAATTATTTATATTATGATCTTGCTAGGTATAATTTCTGAATCCATGAAATTGTAAGGTTTAATAATATTATTAAGTAACGTTTGATGGGTTTTTTCGCGACAGAGAAAATATCATACTGTAATAATTATTTTGTATTACTTCAGCACCCCATTTATTTACGTAGTAGTTATATTATTTTATCTGTGAACCATTTATAAGTGCTAGTTTAAGGTTATAGAGAGTGAGAAAGCTAGTGCCGATACCAGCTAAAGGAATATGAGTAAAACCACCCATATAAACCGTAGTCAAGGGTAGTGCTAGTATAACGTCTAGGACAACTTAGCCACTGTGAATACCGAAATAGTATGAAGAGGAACGCAAACTATTTTTAACATTTTTAATTATGATACTAAATGTATACTTTCTAAACAGACTAACTAAATCAGCACATGAGTTAAAGTAAACTTAATTCTAGAACAAAGCGCGCATTCAATCCCACAGCATTCCATCAATGTGCAATAGTGGGATTACATCTCTTACCTTGGCTATTATTATTTATATATGGTGATGCAATAATATAATATAATTCCATAGTGTATTAAATATCTGTATGCTCCCTCTTTCATTTCTAGTACGATACATGCATAGCCTTCGGATTGCGCTTATAATTTGAATTTTCATACTTTTGTGGCTGACTGACATTTCTAAAACTCTCTGGCTGGCCTGCTTCTATGGTGGACTCAACCTACAAATAATAATACAGAAAAAATGTATGCACCTCTACCAGTATTAAAACTACATTTCAGCTAAATCCTAAATGTTGAAACTATATAAGATTAGTGCATTGCATACAATATAGATTGTCAAAAATAAATACATCTATATAAAATAATAATATTTAGTAGAATTAAGAGATAGGATAGAGGGGAAATAGCTTTGTTGGGAAAAAGTAAGGAAGCTGTTACAAGAAATGCAGAAATATTACTAAAGGATAGTGAGGAAATAGGTTTAGAAGTGAACATTGTAAAGACTGAGTCATATAATCACATATAGAACACAGATTGGGGACGATAATTTAGGGATCACTGCAAACAACGCATCAGTCACATGGTTAGTGAGTTAAAATATTAAGAAACAATTTTAACTAGCAATAAGAGCATTAGAGTATAAATTAGGAAATGAGTCTTACAATTGTTGAAAATTCCCCTGCTGTCAAGGGTTGTAATACTCAGAATATACAAAACCATAATTTTCTGATTGTTCTCTTTGGGTGCGAAACGTGATATCCTACCTTGTATGATTAAAACCAATTTTGGTTGTTCGAAAACAAGATGCACAGGAAGATACCTGGTCCAAAAAGGAATAAGACCACTGGGAATAGAGGAGGTTGCATAATGATGAAATACATACCCCTGTACTCATCACAAGACATTGTTAGGACACAATAAATTGCTTATTATATACACTGAACCCAAACTATAACAAATTTCGCACAGTAGCCATCCTAGTGTAGAACTATTTTAACATAATCATTTATTAGATCAATCCAAAATATGTTGGTGGATACAAAAATTCTGTTGAGATAAATTTTACAAAAAGAAAAACCTATTGTCTCCAAATGTAGTTTTTTAGGCAGTGTTTCATGACTTAACGAGAAGCAAGCAAATGGTCATCCTTCACAAGGTGCTAAATATAATTATATTGAAATAGTTTAACAATGACTTATTTTGTAACAATTAAAAAGTTTTTTGTGTAACTACACTATGCAAATAAATTTTAAACACAACATCTGAAACACGTGCAAATTGAATAGTCAAAATTTTAAAAGGTTAATGAATGTTTGCCAAGTTTGTCGCACATACAAGTTATATATTTCCTTATAGTGTTTCAAAAGTAGTTCCAATATAGAAAATTATAATGGATAATCTCTAATTTATTTAGCAAACAAATAAATAGGCCTACTATTTCCACACGGATATCACAGTTAGAATATTAGGTTAAAAATATGTTTTCAAGATATAGAATGTATGTTCTATACTGCTCACCAAATTGCAAACTGGTGTTCTCTAGTAAATTTGACTTAAGTATATTTTGGTTTAGTCCATGTTCTCTCTGGCTCAAATAACCCAATTCATCAAAGAATGAGCTAAGAGTGGTTTCAAGCTTTAAATCATTTCTTATTCTTCACACAAAAGAACTAACAAAGCTTAACAAAAACGTTCTACTCCATCATTCTTTGATATAGTTTTTTTTGTCACAAGGGGTAGCACGCACGTTCTGTATAGAAGGATAAAATAAAATCTCATTTGTATGATGACGTACACTCCAACTCGTAGAAAAATATGCGTTGCAGAAATAAAAGGAAAAAAAAAAGAAAGACTGATAAGGAGATTTGTAAAAAAATATGGTTTATAAAAACTATTCTCATTTAAATGCAAACAGTGGATTGCGAAGAGATTCATTCCAGTTCTGTTTAATAAAACATAAATATGTGATATTATATTTTCAGGGCTAGAAACATACTTCAGAATATACGTATTTGATTTTAGTTCTCAGGATTCAAATAAAAGGCTATTATATGAATATATACAAGTATTCATTCTTCACATCTTAAACATACACTAATCGTAAATATTGTATATACATACATAAAGTTAAATACATTCAGCATACTCGTATATATATTATTTATATATAATATGAATAATATATAATAAATATGTATATATACATATATATACATATATGTATATATGTATATTATATATGTATATATGTGTGTATATATGCATATATGTATATTTATATATACATATACACATACATGCATATATGCATATATACATATATACATACATGTATATATGTATATGCATATATACATATATGTATATTTATATATATATATATATACATATAAGAATATGCTGAATTTATTTAACTTTATTTTAGACTAGAATAGGCCTAAACTATTGACTACATAAAAAATGTAAAATGGCCATTTATTCTAACACAAACCCTTAAATGAATAGTTTTATTTTGTGAAATAATAGTAATAATAATAATAATAATAATAATAACAATAATAATACTTATATTAATTGTCATCAATTATTTCCAGTCTGTGCCCAGGTATGTTTTGTAAAATGCTTTCATCTTTTTCATTCCTTACACCATTTTTCTTCCCTTAATTGCTTCCATTCTTCTATTCTAACTTACACACTTTCATTTATCTGCTCCTCCCATCTCTTATTTGATTTCCCTCGCTGTATTTTTCCTAAATAATTCTTCCCTATCATTATTTTTAGTCTCCTCTCCTTTTCCATCCTAATTACATTCCCATACCATCTCAGTCTTACGTCCTCTAATATATTATGTACTCCCTGTACCCCAAGCATTCCTCTATTCATATAATTGTTTCTATTATATCCACTGGTCATGTTATACTCCTTATGTTATTATGGGTATAAAGTATGCCCCATACAGCACTTATTTACACTTAAAGGGCACTTCTTTTCTCCGTAACAGGTCTCTTACACAATTACATAGCATCTCCCTTCCGCTGGCCTTTTCTTATTAATTTTCCACTACTCTCACCCTTCTCCAATATCACGTTTCGAATATATTTAACACTTTGTACCTTTCTTAGCTTTACTCCATTCAATGTTATAGCATTACTGTGTATTATTATTTTTATTCAACTACCATTAGTTCAAGCTTCACAGTGCTAAATTTCATTCCACACACTAACACTTCCTAATCAATTCATCTGCACTCGTATTGGATTGCACTAAATTCCTCCCACTTTATGGTGTAGCAAGACAAATAAACATCTCCCTGATATATTTTGTACGATCAAAATAATATTCACTATCACTACTACAGTTAACAACCAATACAAGTAATTACAATTTTCCATTCTTTATCATATTCAATTTCTAATCAATAAATAACATTCGATTGTGCAGGATATAATAATATATTTAGAACTATTTGGAAATAAAATAATTATTAATGGGGCTTTTCTAAGACAGTACTATGGATTTAAGATGAAATTTGTTACTTAAATAAGAACAACCTCAAAAAATAAAATAAAAAATGTTAGGCCCAATGAAATTATTGAATATTAATGAAGCGTGGAAATACCAAAGTGTGTATGTGCCATTTCAAACATTTTGAGTTATTAAAAAA
>CABFVZ010006529.1:0-17423 GCA_902151445.1 Timema monikensis
TCGTAAACATGATTTCCCTAAGAGTCTGCACGGTCTTCTTTGCCACATTTGGGAGCAATGGCGGTACAGGTCTAATATCCTCTTAAATTTACAACTTACAATAAATATATTCTAAATATATGAAGAAATTGTACTAATTTTGATGGATTTTATTTATCTCTGTTTTTAGAGTATTTACCGTTGTTTGTTTATACTTTTTTTCAATGGTATTGGCCCATGCGGGAGTCATTGACATAGTTCGTAGGGGTTGGTTCCTGTCAAAAATTGTACAATGCTGACTATTTTGTTGACACTGTCTGTCTCATTTGATTTTATGTGGGCCCCATTTGATTTTATTATGTGTGTCTCATTGGTTATTTATGTGTGCCCCATTGGGTCGAATGTCTGGGCAAGATAGGGGGTTGGCGTAGGAGGTTTTTTATTATTGGTGGGAGTATGTGGTGTTCCCGCAACGGTGGTCATGCAGAGAGTGAGTTTATTCGGTCGGTCGCAATCTTTTCCGGTTCGATCCTGCCCCATCACTAGAGGAACGGGAGCATGAACTGGCATCCTCTTTCGAAAACACAATACACATACAATATACTTGAAAATACAATATACATACAATATACATGAAAATACAATATAGATACAATATACATACAATATATATGAACATCGTATTTTAATCGTTGGTCCATTCTTATATTTAAGTTCTCAATGTATTCCTTTAGCCCAGAAAATGTCCCAGGTTTACTCTAGGGTTGGATAAGCATTTCACTTTGTCATCGAGTTGACCTATGAAGTGAAATTTATAACCGAGATATTCACATACATTTTCCATCCCAGACACTTATAATTGACTTAATTTGTGTGTTAAGAGCACGGCTCTCGGTCTATTGACCGGGAAATTAAAACACGGTTACTCTCGAACAATAAAACGTATGGGTATAGTGATTTTGTGCATTATTACCCTCACAGCAGTGAAACAGGGACCAGTAAAGCTGGATTTTTTTATTTTAAAATAAGTATTTTTTAATTTTTCTGTATTATTTAAAATGTGGTAAAACGGTTTGATTGATCTAAATTCCACTGTTCTATTAAGTTGGATACAGAAAACCGCACCACGAAGCGATGTATATTTCGAGGTCTGTTACCTACTTAGGTTAAATACTATCCATGGGGTGAGATTCACCCTTAAGGTAGGAGTATAGTGAACACAATCTAAGGCCCGTTATTTTTATATCAAAACATTTTTGTTATCTAAAGAAATCAAATAATTCTCCAGTAGAAACCTATAGTTTAATTTTCTTCTCATGGTGATATCAACATTTCTTGAATATTTAACAAGGGTGTCATGGAATGTAATGACAACTCTAATTATATCATCTAAAAACTGCCCTTAACTCGCGTAACTTACACTCTCACCTTCAGTTTACAGTGTAGGCAACTTGAAAAAAGGCCTGTGTTTTTGCAGTTTTTATAGCAAAACATTTTATTGTCCAAAATAAATTAATTTGCTTCAATAGCGGCATTAGATGAGAAACATTTTAATTGAAGAGAAAAATTTGTCATTAAATTCTAAGGCACTCTTGACAGATATTCAAGAACTGCTATTGAGAAGTCCTACATTTAGGAATACATTTAGGCATACATTTAGGCACAAGCTATCTTTTAAATAAAAAATCCACCTTAATAAAAATGCTAGATTTCTAAAAGTTTGCAATACAGTGATCCAGTAAGTGCTCTCCTTAAAATAACTACTTCAAAATTACATTTCAACTTACAAGCTAATATGCTTGGAATATTGATCAAGAAGGGTCTTAAACGATTTTTTTTTTTTGGAAAACCAAAGAAAATTAATTTTTGCATTGACCCCATACAAGTTAGGCCCAGCTAGTGAAAACTTAAACGTTATAAAGTCATTAACCTGATTAATTGAAATAATATTTTTGTCTTGTGCTTTTAAGAACACACTTTTTTTTTGTAACAATACTTTAAGTAAATGATTTTATACAGAATAAAATCAAAATGAGTAGGGTAAAACTCTAGAAACTTCTATCGAAAGATACTCTAAGGTTCGACCTTTCTCATCCCTTTCTCATTAGTGTAAATATTCAGATAGCTTGGATGGGTAGTAAGATATGATGAGCGATTGTGTGAGAGGAATGTCATACTCTGATTTATGTCCTTACTAATTATTTATTCCCCCATCTAAGCTCATACCTTTATAAGCTATTATTGACTTAATCTTTCTTTGTTTTAGTGTAAACACAGCGGACCTGTTGCTAAATTATCAATTTATCACTTAACCTAATTTTACAACGATAAGTTTCCAGCCAATCAGAATCAAATTAATAATAATTTTTATTGGTAGATGGAAGCACTGCTGATTTTAGTTTGTCTCCATGGCTACACCAACCGAGCGGCCACCGTGTTTAGAAGGTGTCATGTGATCAACTCAGTTTTCTAGACCAGCGCCACTAGCTGTTTGTTCAAGTAGCTCCTTATTAGTCCTCAAGTGGCTGAGTTTGAGCTCTTTCCAAACCAACTGCTGCATAAAAAACAAAATTCTGTATACACTGGGGATCAAACCAGGCACCTTTGGATATGTAGCCAGGTTATGTGAACACAATACCAAAGATACGATCAAGTTTGTTTTGCAGTTATTTATCATTGGAGGAAATACACACATGTTCAAGAAGTTCAAATCTTATTTTCATACAAACAAATTATTTTTGAGTCTTCTTTCGCAAATATGCGGTGAAAAATATTATGTTCTTCCAAACCAATAACTTTAAAAATTGTATAATATTTTTATATACAATAATTAAAAATGAATACATATTTTGATTTTGTTCAAAACAGTTTTTATTAGAATATACTACCCATTCAGGGTATACACATTTTATCTACGCCAGAGAAGTAGGGATGAGGAATTATAATTTACAGGAAATATATAAAACTGTATAAAATATCAAGGAAAAACCATCCTCATAACACCCTCCCGAGACTTGAACCCAGACCTCCTCCTCACCAGTAAACGAGACTAAATGAGCTTGCCGTTTGCTGTATGCCTGTCCACGGGTGCAGGTAAGGTTTTATTATTGTTGTTAGGACTCATTACTTTAGTAATCTTGTTTGAAAAGAAACATTAAAAGCCCTACCCAAACTTTGTATTCAAAAGCTTTTAAAATGTAAGTAACTTAGAAAAAAAACCTGAGTGATCCATGAATACAAAATTCGTTCATTGTTCCACTGACTGTGTGTCCTGTACTACCTGAAAAGAATGTTTTGTTTTCAAGCTGACAGCTCATTTAATCTTAACCTGCACTAATATACACCTGTTAAATAAAAAAAAATACAAATACATATACGCAAACATTTCAGAAATCTCCTGAGAGCAAATTCTGATGGATGTAGGGGAATTACGTGACGGGAAGTTGTTCGGGTGGGGTGAAGGGAAAAAAGGCTGTAAAAAAGGAAGCGCGGATATTCATCACTTCGTAGAAATGTTATTTTTTATATTTTTTAGTAATTGAAAGTTAAGCCCAATGGGGGTGTAATGTACCGTTAAATAAACAGTAGACCTTCAAACACATCACGTTAGAAATACATGCAACAGTATTTTATAGCCCTGCGTTCCAGTAGGCACGCAATATAAAGGTCAAGCTTAATTAACCTGGTTTGCCGAAGATGATGAGGCTGAAGGTCGAATTCAGGTTGAGTGTACTGAGTTTTTTTTAAGCTATCACTCCACGCAAATGATAAAACATTTCCTAAAAATTATATCTGTCTTCTTTAACACATTAGCATAAATAATACGACTCTAGTGAACAGTGAGTAGAAGTGTATTTTATTTTCTGGGCAATCGGCGAATTATAAACAAACTTAGTTCTAAAACAGATATAACATCCTGTTTCACAGTCATTAATTTATCACAGTGAAAGGTAAAACCCGAATTTAAATAACGATTCATTTTTTCGACCTAGCTGGGAATCGAATCTCGGATCCCTAACTTAATAATCAGACACGTTACCAACTGAAGGCATTGGGCACAAAATAAATATTATTAATCTTTTCGTAATGTTTCCAAAATATTATAATTAGGGGGTTTGTTCAGAAAGCTTAGACCACTATTATGTTTTGCAAAAAATAAAAATAGTAATAATATTGATCATTTTTAACTTTATTTTATACCAGCAGAATTCCCGTGCGTTTCTTCAATCAAGCAAAAGAAAACCCTTCATTTTATTGTTTCTGACCAGGTTTTTAATTCATTAGAAAAATGCAATCAAAATTTTAAAATTAGGTCTTAGAGGGGCACATGTTTGGACACATGAGCTACTAAATTTCAAATTTCAGCCCTCTTCTGGAGGTAGATGTCACGCAACGATCGCGTGAGACAAACCAACTCTTCATTATATTAAGGCGCGTTCTCATGAATCCAGTTTTATTGACCGATTTTAGTTGATCAACAAAAGTTGAATGCGACTTGAATTAGCTTTGGTTTATACGTTTCAACTGAAATTGATCATACCGTTTCAGTGTTCACAATTGCTTTGAAGGAAGTGGTGCATACTATAACAGTTATGTTACAAGAAGAAGTTCAAACAATTCTATCAAGTAACAATCGTCGAAAGCGTCATTTTTGGGTGAGATAGTGGATCTTGAAAAGAAACCGATTGGGAGCTTCGGAGACATTGCTAAGGGAACTAGCGTTAGAGGATTGTGAAGGATACAGAAATCATTTGAGAATGTCGGAAGAAAAATTAGAAGAGTTGCTATTGAAAGTTCAGTGCCGCATAAAGAAACGTGAAACAGTAATGCGACAAGCTATTTCACCAAAACTAAAGCTGTAAGTAACATTAAGATATTTAGCTACAGGAGATTCATTTTCAACGCTTGCTTCCATATACCCTGTATCTGAAAATACCATTTTCAACTTTTTGATGGAAGTTTGTGCAGCTATATACCAGGCTTTAGAAGAGTTTATTAAAGTAAGTACAATATGTTTTAACAAAAGTATTAAATTTAAGAAGTTTTACAACATTTTATTTTATTTTTTACTGTAGTAAACTATTTAGATCTTTGGCAAGTATATCAGTTGTCTGCTCCGAATCTTCTTCATGTTGTTGTTTGTTGTTAAAATCAGTTTCAAATGAGTATGACCAATATTCTCCATCCATGCTATTTGAACACGCTGGTGAAGGAGTATCACTCTGAGAAGGTGAAAGCACTGGTGATAGAGTTGTGTACTGGGACTGTTTCATTATGAATTCCAATCGTTTTTGTCTCAACACAGTTTGAATCTGTTCCTGGCAGATGATAGCATCGTAAAGAGGCATCTTTTTTAGCTGGGCAGCAACCTATTTAGCAAATATATCAAATTCATTTTCAGTCTCATTTGTATTATTACTTTGCACTACTTTATCAAGTTTATCAATTGCTACGCTTATGCCGTGAACAATTTTCCGTTTGCAACTCTGAGGAGCACGAAACACCTTTGTCAGTTTTGATTGTTTTGGAGTAGACTGATTGGCAGATTCTGTGTTTTCCACATGTGTTATTTCTTTCTGATTATCAGCATTCGTGGTAATAGTAGATTCAGATGCAGGAAATCCCCTTTTCTCAGGGGTTTCTCGTGCATTTCTCTTTCGGCTCCTTGATCTTGCACTAAATTCTGAAAGATAAAGAAAACTTCATTGGAAATGTTTTTTTATGTTAAAACGTTGATAAATAATTAATGTTATATGCATTTATGTTTATTTTATTTTTATATGTAAATGTTAAATGTTTATTAACGTTACATTTCAATGTTTCAAATTTTTACAATGTAGGTTACTTTTTTTGTTATAGGTGCCTCAAACTGAAGAAGAATGGAAGGCTATTTAAAAGGAATACAACTTCCGATGGAATTTTCCCAACTGTTGTGGTGCTATAGACGGAAAGCATATCATTATACGAAATGCCCCTTAGAGTGGAGCAGAGTATTTTAATTACAAAGGTTCATACAGCGTAATTTTGATGGCATTAGTAGATGAAAACTATTGTTTTCGCTATTTTGACGTAGGTACAAATGGACGGGCAAATGATGTTGCCGTTTTTGGAAAACCATCTTTGAATGCAAAATTGGAATATTTCAGTAATAGGTTAAGTTTTCCAAAACATGGGGTAATAGTAGCTAATGATGCTTTTCCCTTACGAACAAACATTTTAAAACCATTCGGGAGAAGTACTAATTTATCGAAATAACAAAAAATCTTCATCCACCGCTTATCAAGAGCTCGTCGCGTAGTTGAAAATGCATTTGGAATTTTGGTTTCATTCAGAGTTTTCAAACGACCTATTGCCGTTGGAATTACTTGAGTGGACATCATTGTCAAAGCAGCATTAGCATTACATAGCTGGTTAAAAATGAGTTCGAGTGAAGGATATACACCTGCAGGCTCCTTTGATACTGAAGATCTTAATACGCGGTGCACTATACCAGGTTATTGGAGAACACAGAATACTCAAGTGAATGGTTTAGTTAATTTGCAAGTTAATTTAGGAGGTCGTAACTATACCAGATCAGCGTCTACCGTGCGCTATGAATACGCAGAATATTTTTCGGGAGAAGGTGCTGTGTCGTGGCAACAGGATATGATGCATGATGATAAATTATTATTATTATTATTACAAGTTAATGTAAAGTTATTTAAAAAAAAAAGAGTGAACTTACTAAATTTGATGACGTATCTCTTGTATTTGTAACACCATTCAGAAATGTATCTGCTCTTTTATACCAAAACAGTTTGGGCACATGTAATTCCTACGTTCCCATTCTACTTTTTTTTATTTGCACACCAATGAATGTTCTTTTTTGTACATAGTTCTGATTGTCTTAATTTTGTTTTACGGCAGAAATGGTTAAACCAGAAATGCCCCTTTCTTTTATTATATATCTCAAAGCATTTTCCCGCGCATCTTTATTTTTATAATAATCCAAACGATGGTTCCAAAGACAATCGTGCTTATTAAATAGTTCTAAAAATTGGAACATCACGCTTTCGGACCACTTGCCGCTCATTTTGGTATTTGAAAAAAACACGACACGGGAAAACACCTGCACTCGATACGAGTTGAAAGCAAACTGACTGGCCTTGGGCTATCCGGAGGATTCACACGTGTCACTAACTGGTCCTACTGAAAGCAAACTGACTGGCCTTGGGCGACCCGGAGGATTCACACGTGTCACTAACTGGTCCTACTGAAAGCAAACTGACTGGCCTTGGGCGACCCGGAGGATTCACACGTGTCACTAACTGGTCCTACTGAAAGCAAACTGACTGGCCTTGGGCGACCCGGAGGATTCACACGTGTCACTAACTGGTCCTACTGAAAGCAAACTGACTGGCCTTGGGCGACCCGGAGGATTCACACGTGTCACTAACTGGTCCTACTGAAAGCAAACTGACTGGCCTTGGGCGACCCGGAGGATTCACACGTGTCACTAACTGGTCCTACTGAAAGCAAACTGACTGGCCTTGGGCGACCCGGAGGATTCACACGTGTCACTAACTGGTCCTACTGAAAGCAAACTGACTGGCCTTGGGCGACCCGGAGGATTCACACGTGTCACTAACTGGTCCTACTGAAAGCAAACTGACTGGCCTTGGGCGACCCGGAGGATTCACACGTGTCACTAACTGGTCCTACTGAAAGCAAACTGACTGGCCTTGGGCGACCCGGAGGATTCACACGTGTCACTAACTGGTCCTACTGAAAGCAAACTGACTGGCCTTGGGCGACCCGGAGGATTCACACGTGTCACTAACTGGTCCTACTGAAAGCAAACTGACTGGCCTTGGGCGACCCGGAGGATTCACACGTGTCACTAACTGGTCCTACTGAAAGCAAACTGACTGGCCTTGGGCGACCCGGAGGATTCACACGTGTCACTAACTGGTCCTACTGAAAGCAAACTGACTGGCCTTGGGCGACCCGGAGGATTCACACGTGTCACTAACTGGTCCTACTGAAAGCAAACTGACTGGCCTTGGGCGACCCGGAGGATTCACACGTGTCACTAACTGGTCCTACTGAAAGCAAACTGACTGGCCTTGGGCGACCCGGAGGATTCACACGTGTCACTAACTGGTCCTACTGAAAGCAAACTGACTGGCCTTGGGCGACCCGGAGGATTCACACGTGTCACTAACTGATCCTACTGAAAGCAAACTGACTGGCCTTGGGTGATCCGGAAGATTCACACGTGTCACTAACTAGTCCTACTGAAAGAAAACTGATTGGCCTTGTGCGATCCGGAGGATTCACATGTGTCACTAACTGGTCCCACTGAAAGCAAACTGACTGGCCTTGTGCGATCCGGAGGATTCACATGTGTCACTAACTGGTCCCACTGAAAGCAAACTGACTGGCCTTGGGTGATCCGGAGGATTCACACGTGTCACTAATTGGTCCTACTGAAAGCAAACTGACTGGCCTTGGGTGATCCGGAGGATTCACATGTGTCACTAACTGGTCCCACTGAAAGCAAACTGACTGGCCTTGGGTGATCCGGAGGATTCACACGTGTCACTAACTGGTCCCACTGAAAGCAAACTGACTGGCTTGGGCGATCTGGAGGATTCACACGTGTCACTAACTGGTCCTACTGAAAGCAAACTGACTGGCCTTGGGCGACCCGGAGAATTCACACGTGTCACTAACTGGTCCCACTGAAAGCAAACTGACTGGCCTTGGGCGATCTGGAGGATTCACACGTGTCACTAATTGGTCCTACTGAAAGTAAACTGACTGGCTTTGGGCTATCCGGAGGATTCACACGTGTCACTTACTGGTTCTACTGAAAGTTAACTCATCACTAGAACGATAAAGTTTGACTCAGTCAAACTTTTCTTGATCCACTAAAAAGTTGATCAATTTTATTGAAACAAAGGTTCTTACTAGGTTTTTCATTCAACTTTTCTTGATCAACGAAAATCGGTCAATTAAACCTGACTCGTGAGATCGCGCCTTTAACATAGATTGAATTTGCTTAAATTGTTACGTTTGGTTCCATTGATTACACTAACGACTTGTTTTTACTTTCAGCGTGTCTTTATTTTCATCCAGTCTAGTCGCGTATTTACCCTGTTTAGGACAGGAATTAGGAAAAATAGACAAATTTACATATTAAAAGAGTAAGAAATCGTTTAGGAAAAACCTCTTTTTACTACGGAGTAGGTATTTTAAACCTGACCACCTCGTCACTGGCAAACCAAACCAAATGAGATTGGTCCGTGTGCCTATCAGTGTGGACTGTTAAACACTTTCTCCATGGGCTAGGGACTGGGCGAGAGAATGCACCCGCAGTAGCGTGTAAGGGAATGGGAGAACCTTAGTGTTAAATAGCATGTCCTCAACCGAGATTCTAACCTAGACCTTCTTTCTCGTCACCGGAATTCTGGTCTATCATGAGCTTGGCTTTATCGTTGATTTATGTTTTTGATTAGTTTTGGTTATATCATGATTAAAAATGACACGAAACCAAATCAAACATCTTATTAATTGTATCACTAAACTGTCGCGACAGATGAACCTAGAGGTTGTCTTTTCCATTAGTTTTGGAAATTCATGTAACTCCTTCTCACCCTATTTCAAAGCTCTCTATCTATAATTAAAAAAAAATTAAGATACTTTTGGGATACTCTTGGTTATTTATCCATTTATATTATGTCTGCGAAATTTAAATTTTCGACCACAAATAAAACTTTTTTTCTTTTGTTATGTATATTCACACCCCTCCCCTTCATCACCCCTCTACAATTTTAAGTTTTAAATTAGATTAACTTTTTTGATTATCTTGGGGGGTTACTTTACCTGTCTGCCAAATTTAAGTACTCCAACTTATTTTAAAGGGTTTTAGATTTCTATGGATGAACACAATTTTTTTATATAATATGCTCTAAATTGGTACATTTTATTCAAATTAAAGTTTTGGTCATTGTCCTTTATTTCATACATTTTACAACCCTTGTATGACATATTGAAAGCACTAAATCAATAACATAAGATATAATTATGCTTATCTTAATTTATTGCAATATTATGTCATAATATTGATGGATTTTATTTACTATCACTTGACAAAATATAAAAGTTTAATATGTCAGTCAATTTTAAACCATACACATATATAAAGGAAAACCATTATAGTCACTTAGATAAATTACCAGTTTGATTTAGATAACTTCCCATCTAACAATATACAGCCACATTTATTAGATAATTTATTTTAATTCTATGTATTTAACGTCCACTTTATTAACCGACTGATTATATTAGAACACGAAAATTTCTATGAGTGGTAGCGAAAGGACCTACCAATTTAGGTGGGAAAGGTATTTTAACATACCACAACTGACGGCCATACTTCCCCTCCGAAGAAAGTTGTGCTAAGCATTTTTTATCCCTCAAGAAAAATCCTCAGCTGGGTGTGAACCCACGATCATCGGGTCTTGAGGCGAGCACTTTACCCTAAAACCACCGAGGTCAACCAAATGCCCGATATCAATTATCATTATAAAAATAGGAGACATTCTCTTTCACTGTGTTTTATTATGAAATGTTATATTTTTCCTGCAAAGTGCTGTGAACGTTTTACATGGAGAGGATGCAACTAAATAAAACATGTACTTCAGAATTGCCAATCATGTAACGCAGAAGAGGATATAGTATGTGAGTGAGTGTGTGTGTGTGTGTGTGTGTGTGTGAGACATCTGATTTGTTATGCAACTTTGTACTAGGGAAGTTCGTACATATTTAACGTATTTAATTTTCCACCTTCCCTTGATCGTAGATCACCTTTGATATGTAATTATTTACCCCACTTCTACCTATTCCTGTAACGATCACTTAAACTGATCATATACGCACGTATGTCAACGCGGTATAGAGTGCCAGGCTCACAATATATTATTATTATTATTATTATTATTAGCACCGCGTCTTACTACCCGTTCGGGTTACACGCACTTACGCTAATGTGTAGGGTGATTGTGAGATGAAATGGAGGACCTACAGTTTAACGTGGAATCCGAACCACGGTGGAAGCCTGGCATTCCCCACATTCACAAGATGTCTTGTCAGAGGTAGAGGAAAGGTTTGGTAATCAAATAAATTTGTGCTGGGACCGAGGATTGAACCCCGGACCCCAGCACAGAAGTCCGACACCTTACCCCTAGACCGCCAGGTCACCCCCTCACAATATAATGAATTACCTTAATCTCCCCAGTAGTATCTATATATACTTTGTCGGATTTAAATTGTGCAGATAAATCCGCCGTTAATACAGGGGACTAAAAAACAGGGGACTAAAAAACTGATAAGAAAAGAGTAGTTGGCAAATATTATTCAAATTTTTAATTTACATATTTTTTAATACATTATTAGTGGAAAACTATTTAAGAAAATTACGCTCAGTACATCCGAATGGAATTCAAACCCCGATATTTCCATCATTGGAGTCCAGACTACTGTGAAAGTGACTGACACCTTAGACCACACGGCCACCGAGGAGGGTATGGTGTTGCAAGTCTGTAAGGAAAATACCCCAAGGGAGAAAAAGGAAGAGCTAGGGATAGCAGATAAAAGCAAGTGTGCGAATGAGAGGAGAAGATTGGATGAAATTAAGGGAGGAGGAGTGGTGGAAGGACAGAGAGCGATGAAGAAAATTCTACTAAATTGACACGCCCCAGGATGGATGATAAAGATTATTAAAGGGTACACAGCTACGGTTAGCGGTCGGGTACTTTTGTCTATATATTAGTAGAGTTAAGATAAGTCAATATTACTTAACTAATTGGCGGTAAGGCGTAGCGAAAAACTTAAAAGTATTTCAAGAAACTTTTAAAATAAGCCAACAGAAACTGTCCCCACCACATTTAATTTTTCATGACATCTTTCCTCTTTTTTCCCCTACAAAACTCCTCATTTTTGTGTGTGTTGAAAGAGAATGAGTGATCTGTATTTGATTGCTTCCTGAGCTTCTCTCTGACATTTTTCTTCTTACAAACTTGTTTTCACAAATTTTTTAATTATCTTGCCTCTCAATGATTGATGAAGAACAGACATTCCTTGTGGTTCGCTCGCGATGTCTTGGAAAAGGAAATATGCGCGACTCGTTTCTTTGTCATATCATAATTGCGTTTTTCTTCACAACTAACCCAAAACAGCGAAATAAGATCCTTCTATTGTGACATAAATGTTAGAAGTTGGTACAATATTTTATTAGATTTTTACCACTCTCGGGTTTTCTTTGAAGTTGAGAAAAATAAATTGGGTCATTTCATTAAAAACTTTTAGTGACAATAATAAGATACGTATTTTTTAAATAACCAAGATTTTACTAAGTAAAAACTCATTAATACGGAACAATGTAATCGGGGGAAGGAACGGAAGAGACCAATCACGAATAAGCGAAAAGTTCAAATTATACATAGCAGCAGTTTAAAATTGTGGGTTAAATAATGGAAGTAATGTCCTTACTCCACTAATTATGTGTCACTCATTCAAGTAAGTCTTATATATATATATATTTTTTAGCGAGAGCAGATGATAAATTCTCTAACCCTCAAAGTAGTTTTCGTGAGACAAATACAAGTGAACAAATAACGAAATTTGGGTCAATATTAGCGCATAATAAAAATTGTGGAGTCTGAATTAATGGAAGTACTTATTATGGGTTTAATTTAATCTTCTTTCCTTGATTGAAATTATTACAATACCACTGGCATATTTGCCTTATTTCGGTCTATGGAACCAGCCTAAATGGTTTCACTAACTATTTTATGAAGGTGCATTCATAAAAGGGCTATAAGCGCTGAGTAAATATATTTAAAAAAAATGATTGTATACAATACTATATTATAATAAATACTGTTAATATTACTGCCAATTAAAAAAAATCAAACTAAAAGTACCGTACTTAAAATATACAGGTGAACGTTACTACTTTTACTGTCGTGTATGCAGACTTTTAGCAGTGCTATGGGAACAGAACGTCGCCCAGGGTATAACTTGGACGCTATCTACAAGTCATACCCACAATGAGACGACGTGATGATAGTGATTATGAAAGCGTAAAGCCAGTGGGTATCTTAAGCCTACATTAGTCCTAACTAGCCAGATCATAGTGTCCATAGGAGCAGCTCCCTTTGCAGAAAGCATTACCTATGGTTCCGCTCTACCGTTCTCCACCTCCACGTCTAATAGCTAGAGGCCACAATCACCTAAAAGAGGGTGGATGTAATGCAAGGAGTTTATTATAATAAAAAAATTGAAAAATTTGCAAGTTTAAGAAAAAATCGAATTATTTATTGAAGGTAAAACAACAGAGGTAAAAAAAAACAACATGGCCTCACAAGGCAAACTGAAGAATGTTGAAAAACATATAAATATGGCAGAAACTGCATTTGCGCAATACATTTGAGTATATATTTCACAATTTCAAAGTAAATTATTTATTTATAAGTATTAGTATTAATTATAAGTATTTATTTATTAGTATTAGTATAATAATCAAAAATACTTAATATAATAACAAAGAGCCCCTTTTAAACGGTTAACAACGCACCTGAATCACCATTTTGAATTCAGACAAAACAAATTTAAATTTTAAGATTAAATTTAAATTTAAATATCAATTCTGATATTTATAAAATACACAAAGGTTTGACATCCTGACATAAACCAAACTTCTGTGGGACTATTACTCCCACAAACTTTGAAGTAATCGAGAAGATTCCAACTTGTTAACATTTAACATGTTAATAGAAAACAAAGCAATACTACATGCAATATTTGTAGTTTCTCACTAAACGAATCGATAAACTATTAAAGGTTAAACTTGTAAACCAACAAAAATGATTACATTTATAAATTATTCAAAGAAAATACGTCTACAAAATATTACCTATAAAAGAAACATTATCAAATTTTAAATTTTGAACAATGATTGGTAAACACAAGTGCAATAACAATTTATATTTAAACTAAATATTCCAAGATAGAGAAATAATCAAAAAGGGGCTACCTATTAACATCTCTAAAAATTACAAAGAGACAAACGACAAAAGGAAACATTAAGTGTTCCATAAAACAAATTTACTTTCAAAAATAAATCTTCTAGTGAGAAATTACAGATGCCTACACTGAACGATTTCAATCAAATAATTAATCTAAGTGTTCAAACCCATTAAGGCTCGAGTATATTTTAAATAATCAATAAAATATATAAAGTTTATATATTGCCATCCTGGAGTGATTCTGTTCAAGTCCAGACCAGGACTGCTCGAGGTTGTGTCGGATGCTTGCTGAGCCCTATCTTTATATGGGTCTAGTTAATGGATAAAGAGGTGGGAGATTTACATATTAAAATTACAACGCAACATCGCGAACAAGTGCTAACAGCATGATTCTCTTGTTATCAGCTGCCAGACTTGGCACGAGCCCAAGTCACGTACGCCGGACATCTGGCTAGTTGCAGTTAAAACTTGGCACGTGTTCGAATATCGTAGGCCAGACATCAGGTTTGTTGCAGTTAAAACTTGGCACGTTCCCAGGTCACGTAGGCTGGGCACCTGGTGAGTTGGCCTTTAGAACATGGAACGTCCACCAAGTCACATAGACCGGACATCTGGTTGGTAGGCAGTTCAAGATTGTGAGTGTGTCGACTGGCTGGATCAATCAGAGCATTTCTGGAACCCCCTCTCAAAACATCTTCTTTCTACATCCCTCATAGATCGTTAGGACTTCCTTTCATTATATACATCGGCGTGAACAGGTTTGTTATGGAACTTGTGCTAAGCCAGAAGATACAATGAGTGAGTAAAGCACATATATTATACATAGTAAGTTTTTAACCTTTGCTATTGCAGGATGTCTGTATGTATTGGATTATTTGGGGTGGGCAGTAGCCTTATAGCATTAGCTAGTATTGCTAATGTTACACCACTGGGCGTAGAACCCGGGAGCTCTAGGTTATTAGCCAGGGGTGCTGAGCATTAGATCAAGAGGCCGGTTATAAAATGTGATGAAGTCGCATCAGTGTCGAAAGTTTCATCCACTGGCTGGCCTTATCTACGCAAAAGGAACCTGTGATTGAGAAAGAGGTTGACCTAAAGACGTATCATCCCAACTCCCACTCGTCTATACTAGGGGTACATTTATGCTACAGCCTTGTTGCTTGCACATAGATGCTCGCCAGGTACTTCGCTGTTCGCATGAAGATTTTATGCTCGCCATGGTGCATTTACCTTGCAGATTTTAACACTGCTTTAAAATGCTGGCATGAGAGGTTGTCTGTGGGTAGAGTCTTTCGTGTTAAGGAACGATGCTATCTCTATCATCTGATGGCAGTGATAGCGATTCATTTTTGACAAAACTGTGGTAGCTACAACACATGCTCATCTCACCAAGCTCCTGTCTAATCTCGCGAAACCTCTCCGGAACGTGTTGACTGGATATTAAATAAAGACGGGCTGATGGCCCTCCCTATTGCTCATCGACCCAGCGACACCGAGTGTCAAGTAAGGAAATCTAGCCCCCCTACAGATACTTTTTTTTTTTCCTTACCTTATATTGAGATGTTTTGGAATTGATGTTCCTCATTGGTCCTTCCTAACTCACACGAGCACTCATTGTTTTCAATTCATTGAAAGGTGTTTGGTTACGATATGTATAGGGTTAGTTTGGTTTTTTCGGACACACTTGGTTCTGCGTAGTAAAAATAACTTATATTGATTTATTTCTTATTTCCTTTTAAAAACGTATTCTCAATTTTAAACTCATTACCAATTTGATCATTCTATAATTACATATATCAGATTGAAGTTATTGTTAAATTCAAACAAATTATAAATATCTAACTAAAATTTAGCTTCATCTAGTTTATATAACGAATCACGGTACTTAGAAAATAAACCTTCTTGTTCTTTGTATTGAAGATGACTCGTTTACACGTAAATTCAAAGTCCTTGGGGCTAGACTAAATTGTGCGTTATAGTCTTTGATACATATAAATAAATCAAATTTAAATACATTTAAATATATTATTATTGTAGTTTCCTTTATATAACTAATGCTTGTAGTATTACTCTTTCTTAAACTTCGTTTGAAAACGTCTTGTTTAAATTTATCTAGGTCTGTGGGGCTAGATTTTTAGGTATTTATCAGTCTGACCAACTTAAATGTGATTTATTTAACTGATTTGCTTTTTGATTTACTCCTGGTCTTAAATAATTGTTTTCTGTCTTGTGTGGCTATGTTGGAACCATGCTAACTCTCTGAACAGACGTATCTTATTTATGTGACTACGAAGTTGTATGTTCACCCTAATTCTTTGTATTTCCTTTGTAAACATATAAATTGTTGTTTTATTGAATAAAATCTTATTTTCCCACTGAATTGTTATCTGGGTTCTTGTTGTGGTACATGACAAGGTGAAAAAGAAAGAGAAGGAATAGAGTGCACCCTTTGAATCAAGAACGCCCTATTTAAAGCTACTTTCAATAGTTCTATAAAGAGCTAAGGCGTTATACAAATACGTTTATCAGGAATTTAAGGATGTAGTATTAGTGAGGTTTGTAATTGGCCGGGAGAGGAATCTTAAACGAACCAATCACAGCTCAAGTTCCAGTGTGGCCGGCAATGTTCGAGGCTATAAAAACCAACAAGTCTGTCATCATCATATAGTACTTTATATCATCAATGTGATAAACTATTTATACTCGCATAGTGCAGACTCACTTATTAGATTCAAAATGTAAAAAAGTCATTCAACACAATCAAAAAAATACGTTGACTACTGAGAAAAATTTTTTTTTTATATTTTTTAAAATTTATATTGAACGAAGTTACACTAATTCACTTTTAAAACATAAAATACTCAATTTAACGTAAATATTAAATCTAGTTTTACTTTGAATTGTATATTATAAATTAAAAAAGTACTATAATAATAAATTTAAACATATTTTGATAGTTATTTTAATGTGTTAAGTAAATGTTGCAAAAACACGTCTAACAAAATGTTAGAGTCCTAAGCAATCAAACATAGTTTTGTCGGCCACTATATCACCCCTTCCGTTAGCTTGTCATCCCGCTAATGGCCGCATGTAGTGAGTCATTGATGTAATGACCTCTAATTACCTTATAATCACTGCACCTAACACTGGTGAGGTAGGGAGGGGCTACGTTTTCATCCTCTTTTACAAAGACCAAGTTACATACCGTACAAAACATACCATACATTACATTACAATATACAATATGCAATTAAAAATATACAATATACAATTAAAAATTACAAATACATACATACATACATACATACATACATACATACATACATACATACATACATACATACATACATAGATACATACATACATACATAC
>CABFVZ010006530.1:0-12262 GCA_902151445.1 Timema monikensis
TGTCTGGACCGGGGTCTACCTCATGAGTATAAATGAGGCGCTACTTGAACAAATAAGTAGTAGCTCCGGTTTAGAAAACTGATATTAATAGTCGGAGGGCTATGTGTGGTCACCACATAACACCCTTTATCCACAATTGTGGCACTATAATGTTAACACCGGAGGTTCACTTGGGGACTCACACTATAACATTCCGTTGTAATATGTTACAATTGGAACCCACCCCGTACTGACATGGACGCACGAATCGTAGTAAATCATACTACCCGCTCCAATATTTACAATTCAATTAGAATCCCTACAATAGTAATCTTTTCTGTTGTAGTTCATGTTGGTTGATAAGACATAATTAACAATGCTGGACCATATATTTCACTACCAAATCCAATTCTATGTTAATAGTTTGTACGAGTACTCACCTAATAATTCTGCCTGTACTAGTTAGCTGCATGGCTGGCCTACGCTGGACGAACTAACGCGACGAGTGGGGCAAGCGTGTTTCAATGTATCTACAAGACGTCCCGACGCCTTCCTTACAACTGGTGTAGACAAGAGCTCTACACCTTTGACGACGACTAGGATAAACTACGATTCTGATCTCTGGTGGTGAGAAGTAGAACCACCTATACAACATCGGAAGATTGAAGAAACCGGCGAATTTTCTGACGGCGCCTTGTAAATATTTGTGTACGTGACTAAATCAAGACATCGTTGACGTCACCTAGCGTGTTAATGCATATCCCACCTCCCCTTTCTGTGCAAAGAAACCACTATATAACGGCTGCGTATGTGTGGCCATATTGACTATCTTACCGTCGACGATGGACGAAGGACCATTGTGCTCGATCTGGACAATGGCAGGATGAACCTGTAAATCTGTATCAAAACGTAACTATGGCGATGCGTGTCACGGACTCTAACTTATTTTCGACTCTATTATATATTGAATATAAAACTTTAAACTTCTCTCTTATAAATGGATATTATGTTTGTTCTAGTTAAAAGTTAATATGTTTGAATTTGCTGATAGTTGTATTGAATATAATACTTTAATCTTCGAATTTACTTCTCTTATTTGAATAATCGTAAAGTAAAATAATTAATAATATTTGGTTTTGAGTTAACGATGACATTCATTAATTATTTCTCGTATAAATATATTTTTCTAATGTATGTCCCATTAGGACATTTGAAGTATTGTTTATTGTTTAGGTTCGTATTCTAAGTCAGGTTCAGATAGTCCCACGGGAGTTTGACTAATGTCAGTAGCCAAACTATCGTGTTGTGTAAATTTCCGTATATAATGTTTTTGAGTTAAAGTAACGTAACTTATATCTTCGTTTTCTGTGTATAACGAAACTTTCGTAATCATTTCAAGGTGCCTATTAGGCCTTTGTATTCTATTTTATATATATTGTTGTTGTCTCATATAGACTGAACCGTCTGGATAATGATTGGATTTCAAGTTTCTTTTTAGTAAATATACCTGCGACGAATTGTTGTGTCGCAGAGTTTAATTTCCAACATAACTCATTATGATATAATGAAACCATGTATTGTTATCTGCGCTCTTGTTATTATTTTGAATAAATTTCTCATATTTTTACTCTTTAATATTTCTCATAATTTCCCTGTAACTTGTTCCTTAGATTCACTTTCTCCCTTTTATTATTTTCATGGCTGGGTAGTATTAGGACTCAGAGAGGGTGCAACAACACTATTGATGTTTTTTTTTAAATATAACTTGTTTCATTTTATTTTCAATTTAATCTAGCTGTGGAGCGATCATGGTAATGGAACATATGCTGACCAAATTTTGCTAATTGGACCCACAGCTCTATGGCTCTGTGGTAACATTATTTGCTATGTTTTGTCCACACTTTGCGATATTTTCGTTTGCTGATACACAAGTAAATTCGCTGTAAATGGATATGACTCTCTACGATATAACTCTTTCGAGAATGAAACTAGAGCACCTTCTGTGGGAGACTGGCCCTTTTATTGTACCTTTACAACCACTGATGACCTTGGTTGGAGGGTTTTGGTTGCCCTTGCCCTCTTGGCTGTATCCTAATGTCCTCTCCAAAAGTTGATTGCTTTAATCCCTGGCGACAATATTTTTCTTTATAACTTCCGCGCTCTTATCGGACCATTGGCTATCAGCAATATAATATATTCTAAGGCAATGGGTTTTCTATAGTGTTGGGGTAGTTGTGGGTTTTCAAATATTGTGGGTATTAATATTACTGTAGTCTCCCTTTTAGTGTTCGGCTCAACCAAGTTTGCATTTTATGTGGGTTACAGGTTCTGTATTGGAGCTTTTATTGAGGCTAGACACAAACATTTGAGTGTGTTGCAGTTTCCAACCAGACTCTGTGCTTGCATGTGAGATATGTAGAAGAATAATAATTCACCGTTAATTTAGACATTCCCCAATGGGTCCTCTGTATTCATTGTTCGTTTAATTTAGATTTCTGGATTATATAGTTTCTTCTGATGTTAACTATTCTTTCTATGATAAAACTGACATTTATGCTAAACTTAAAATAAATAAATATAATACTACCTTTTCTTCTTGTTTCAACCAGTTATGGTTTAGAAAGTTTGACAGGAGAGTTTGTCTCCATTATGGTGTTGATGTACCAGTGGTTTGTTTGATGGCTTGCCAATTATATTCACGTGCAATATTTTGCTACCGGTATAGTCTGACACCTTAGTACAGTTGGTTGTTTCTTTTTTCTTCTGAGTTGATTATCTCAGCTGGAGTTCAGTCACCAGAAAAGAAATCACTGGTGAAATATGATAACTTCCTATTACAATGATGAATATTAGTTATTACAATGATGAGTTAACGGCATGAAGACAGGTGTTGTGTTGTTTATAGGTTTGAGCTAAATTATAAGTATTGTGCTGATATGATCAGTTGGTTTGGTGCACTTTAAATATTTAAGATATAAGGTAAATAAATAATACCCCTATTTAAAGTCATTTTCATTTTATAAGAAGTTAATCGCAGTAAGTAATTTGTACCTAAGTAAACTGTCAAGTATTTTCCCGCGATACTAGCACTCGATAAAGGCTTACTCTCGTCTGGTTGGTTTTGACGATTGTGAAAACATCAGAATTTAAAAGCCATATTAGTACAATAAGTTGTTTCTTTTTACCAGATGTTAACTCACTTTACTTCTTCCAAACGAAGTTACATTTCTTTTAAAGTGTATTGACTTCATCTCAATCCAAATAATTTAAATATGCTGATATTCCAATCAGGTAATATAATGGCGTTAAATAAAACGTTAAGAATAACTTTTTTACACAATTTAATGTTACATTTTTTTTTTGTTAACAGAATAGAACACGTTCATTACAAAATAGATACATAGTAATTAAGTGTAAAATACACTTGCCTCTGGTGGGGATCGAACCCTCTTCCTAAACCTGTATAAATTTGAATAATATTTCATCTTTATTTAAATAAAGGTGTACTAATGTTTGAAACACATGGGTCTACTATTTATAAAAAATGTCCGCGGGCTGACACTCTTAGGTAGGCCTCTCACTCTACTGAATCAGAGCGACTAATTTGCGCATCTAACTCCTCAACGGTACATGGCATAGCCACTTATCCTACCGCGGACATCAAATATATCAGAATAAAATAAATTATTTATATTGCAACAAAGATCTGTATCATAGCAACATATTTTCAGTGGTTAGAAACCGGAATATAAATTTAATATTCAATAGACAATATGAAATATTATTTAAAAATATAATATTTTGTGTGTCCTTTTTTTTCACTTATAAACTTTTTAATCTTATATTTTGGTGTACAGCCCAAAATTTTCAAATTCTCACTTTTTTCAAACACGATATTTGTTAACCTTTTGTGGTTTGAATTAGAAACATTACTAACAATGTCCACTAGGAAGCATTTAGGAAGAATTGCACACCGTGCACTATCATTTTACTGTATTTGTATTTTTCATTTCTTAATTTTGATTTTTAATGTGTCATTTATGTTAAAAAATAGCGTGAAAGTTTTTTTATACATCATTTGTTGATTTGCAAAAATGAATCGTTAATCCTTGTTATATGTATGTTAAAATGGAAACATTATCTTTGCCATTAATCTCTGGAGACTCCTGAGTTTCAAACATACCTTCAGTAAAATAAAAAACTACACACATGAACATGTAAGACCAAACTAATGAATAGCAATTAATCCACAAGTTAATATAACTACAAGATCATTACGATTCTCGCGGACACAAAAACTATAGTTAAAAGTTCATAATAAAGTCATTATCTGATGGCTAGGAAGGCTACGAGATCTATTTTCATGTATTCTTACGTTAATTAATTTGGTTTGCATCAGTCACATTTGATAAATAATTTAAATACTTAAAATATAAAATTAATCGTGTATTGTTTCAAACAAATTGGTATATAGTAAAAAGTTGATAAATAAAAATTATGAAGGGTTGTATTATAAATTGTACATGTTTGACATTTTTCATGAGCATTTATTTTAAATCATAAAGAATGAGTTTAGAATATTTTATTTTAACACGACAGTTCCTTTATCAGATGTAAACACAATATAATATCAAACCTATTACTTTAACATATTAGGCTCATGAGCATTAATCTAATAAATTGATATCGTCAAAAACAATTTAATGATATTCACTATTTATTATAATATCTATTACTGGAGATGATTTATTTTATTAATAAATATAATTTAATTGAAACAGAATGATTAATAAAGACTAAGTTGCGAACCCTGTTTGGGTGTACAAAAGGTGTATTTTCCTAAATTATTTCCCACTCTTCCCTCACAAATATGTTAGCACATCTCATTTAAATTTACCTTCCTCGTCGCTACCTACCCATTTAATGTGAACATGCGGTTAGCACAGACGTGTGTACAAATTTAAGAAAACCAAGGGAATGATTTTATAACTAACAAAATATAATTTACACTTTGTTTCTCTCTCAATTGACTAGTCTAATGATAACTGGTAGTTTGGGGTTCAAATCCCAGTAGGATGTCCTAAGCTGGATTTTCCTAAACGGTCTCCCCCTCAAAGTGCAAATTTTGGTAAACTTCCTTTAGATTCAACGTTCTTACCTCTAACTCATTAGCGTATCTAGTAAGTATGCGTTTTAACTTGAACGGGTAGTATGATGTGGTGCTAAATTAAACCTATAATAATATAACACACTAAATTTTAAACTCTTTTATTATCATTTGTTTTACTCGTTGTGATATAACTGATAAAAATGCGCGCCATCTGTAGGTTTTAAAGGTGTTAATATCAAAATATTACCAACAATCTCTAATAGAGTGTAGTACCGTTCGGAAACAATGCTCAATATCTATCATTATTGGTACTTTTAGTTTAAAATGTACTTTGTATTTCTAGAAAAACGATTAGCTCGCTGATTGACAAGTAAAAATTATGTTTATACTACTTCAATATATAATTTAAAAGGGTTATGTAGCTCGATATTTGGGGTAGCTGTCATGTTGGACTATAGATAGTCTCCTGACTGTAAAATTATGACACAAACGGAAAAATTAACAACGAACCATTTAGAATTAAATACTGAGTTTAAGTCCAACCGAGATTCTAGCATAAACCTCCCGCCAACAGCAAATGGGACTTGACGTGAGTTACGCCTCTGCCTGCGTGTCCACCGTTGGCAGTATAAATTTAATGTAATTTAATAAATACAGTTTTTACTGTAGTTGAAAGGACTTCGGCATCAGAAATAAAATATGGTCATCTAGCTCTAGTACTATTATAATAATTTATTTGAAAATTCGGGTTTACTTTTTTTAGCACAGCGTCTTACTACCCGTTCTAGCTATATGTATATGTTATAATTAATCTAGTGTGTTAGGGATTGGGAAGGTTGAAATTAAAGTTAGTGTACAGTTGCTTGGAGAGAAAATGGTAACATATTTAGGAAAATCATCCTAAGTACACCCGACCGGTATTTGAACCTCGATCTCGCCGTCATCGGTATTCATGTTTATTGCGAGAATGGCGCCTCTTAGCAGGCATGTCACCTTTCCGCAAATGAGGTGCCTCATAAGTTCTTGGGGAATTGGATGAAGGTCATACATGACATTCATATTACTGTAACGGTCGACCTAGGGGTGGCGGGCCGTTCAAACGTCACTTTGTGAACTGCGAGTTCTTTTAAGGATATTGGGGAACGTTGCTAGTTAAACACAATTGAAAACGCACGCGGAATACTCAAGGATTTCATTATTTAAAATAAAACAAATATTTGGTCTAAATAGGTTACAATTTAAACAGTCAATGAATTATTTAAGAAGATGAACACACACATAAAATAGAATTGAATTAAATTAAATAAACAAAATAATAAGGTCTACTATAGAATACATAGTAGTTATTCATATATTTAAAGTTGTTGTTAATAATGTTCACTATCAACACAGTTTACAGGTTAACAGTCAATGTCTTCGTCACCCGTATCTTTAGGCGAGTTTTCGCGAATGACTTGATTACAAGGACGCCCGCAGAAAAAAAAAAAAGTCACTGACTGCGTCTACCAAATTGAGAGCAGTGAATCGCCGATGCCGACTTATAATTTGGATATTTGAGTGTGAGAATAATGATATTTAAGCATTTACTGTGCCAAATTAAATGTAATGTGTTGCCAGTAGATATAAAAAAAAATCTTCAGGATCTTCTCATGAGAGGAACAGGCATGAGCTGAAAACTATTTGAGTTAAATAAATCTATATTCTTCTTCTTATGATTAATATTTAAAATACAAAAAATATTAGCAACGCGTCTTATTACCCGTTCAAGTTATACGCACTTACGCTAATGTGTAATGGTAGGGTGATTGTGAGATGAAATGAAGGACCTACAGTTTAACGTGGAAATTTTAGAAGACTACCTAGTAGACTTTCTACATATTTTGGTATAATTTTTTTTAGAACCGCGTTTTACGGTCCGCTTGGGTTACATGCTCATGTACTAATTACTCTAATAATGTTATGGATTAGAAAGGTTATATTTATAGGAAATGTACCAGAATTTGCTTGGAAAACAATTTGGGAAAAAAAGAACCTCATTACACTCGACCGAGATTCGAACTTTGATCTCCCCGTCATTGGCAGTCTGGTTTACTGTGAGAGTAGCACCTTAGAGCATGCGGCCACCGGGGTGGATTTTTGCTAAACTAAATACGTTCATCAATAATAGTTGGATGGACGAGTATTTTGTTGTTACTGCTTAGTGTTAATCTAAATAATGTTGTATTTTTTATCATCTCGTGAACTCTTGCTAAACTGAATCCAAATAATAAGTTATTTTTAAACTATCGCTAACCGTTGACGAAAAATTGGAATAGAAACATATTTTCTGCACCAATAAAACAGTAGGCCCTATACCAAACCTTGGGGCACGTGATCAAGTGTTTCAAGCAGTGTATCTTACATTTAATTTGTAGAAAATTTTATTAAGAACTTAAAAATGAACCAATTATTTATATGTGAGTCTTTAGTAATGGTATTCTGGCCATTGGCACAGGGGTTGCTTATACTGTACATAGAGAAGACCCTTTAGAAGGCGTTATTTCTTATTGGGGTGTTCGGGACACCAGGTGATTTCTTCACAGAACGGGAGAGGCAAAGTTTTCTACCGAAATACTCCCTCTAGGATGGCTCCGAGTCAGACAGAACATCGGCGAGGTTGTTACCCTAAACGGCGCGTCAGATCATAAAGCAGGCTGAGCGTGGACAAATGGGCGTCCATTTGGCCGCCGTCGCTGCTGGTAGAGCGTTCCCATCCGTCACTTCGCCCGGCACCGCGCCAGCCTCCTAAGAGGGATTGGGGGAGTTTTATATAGAAGTGTGCATCTGGGGGTGGGGGTGGGATACGTCATGGACTTGGGGTCTGATGGGGCCGGGAATGTCTGGAGAAGATCATGCCAAATGCTTTAGTTTATTTTGTTGAAGACACTTCTACTAGGTAGGGCAAAAAAAAAAAAGTTTCGTCAAGCGATGGTTCGCGACCCGCTGTAGATCTTTATATTTTTTTAGCACCGTGTCTTACTACCCATTCGGTTTATACGCTTTAAGTACTAATTACGCTAATGGATTAGGAATTGGGAAGGTTGAATTAGAGGAAGTGAACCCGCATTTGCGTGGAGGGAGAGTGGAAATCCATTTTGGAAAAACCACCCTCAGTTCACTCGACTGAGATTCGAACCTCGATCTCCCCGTCCTCAACAGTCGAGCTCAACACGACAAGTGCGTTAGCCAACTACGCCACCGAGGCGGGTCGCTGTAGATCGAATCATCAAGTACAAATGTTTTCTCTTTCGCCGAGTTACAGTCCCGTTTGTACTATACGCATTAATTACGCAAATATGTTAGAGTAAGGAAGGGTGGAGGGAGGGGGTTAAACAATTTATACCCCCCCCTCGCTCCCGCTCCTCAGTACGACCGGCCTGGATTCAAACCCAGGCATCCCCATCACCCGCAAATCAAACTAAATGAACCTGGCATTTATACTACGGGCCCACTGGTGCAGATTATTATAAATATAAATTTATTCGATGCTTTTTGTGAACGTTAAAGGATATTTTACCTACTGTTTATAATTAAAGGTTCTTCTGGATTTTATTCCTATCATGGCCAGTAATGTGTGATTGGGAAATTGAGTACTGTTACCTGTCTTTAAGATATTAAATGTTAAATTGTATATATAGGATCTAGTCTTAATGTTCGTCATCGTACTAATAAGTGTATATTATCTAACTACTACACTGACACTAATAAGTGCATAAAAATACATTTATTGCTATTCATATCTGTAAAAAGATATCAAGTTAATGATGCGCTGAGTATATGCACTATAATACCAGTGTGATAGTCGATAGTGACATTATTTAATATTAAAGAAGATCAAGTTTAAATAAATGCACAATAATATACCTTAAGAAAAACTTATAAACCATAGTATGGCCAAAAACAATTTACACCACCGCTGAAATAGATATCTGGTATTTATTTTAATACAAAAACCCTAAGAAACCTAAGTTTAATTTGATTTTAAAATATTGTATTTATTTAGTAAAATAGCTATTTTAATCTTGAAATTATTATTTCCAAAATAATAAAACTATATAATATCGACAATGATGTAAGAATGCTCAAGCTCAAGCTTCTATGAAGCCTAATTAACTAACTGCCTGCATTTTATTTTTGTAGACAAGATTGTTTTAATGGTCCAAATTCATCGGTTGTGTTTTGTTTGAGTTTTTACCTGCCTTTATCTGTGCTTTGAGCGAATGTTACATAATTCTCATCCTGACATTACTGTATTGATGTAAATTGAGAATAATTTGACTTACTAATACGTGTGTCATTTTCACGGCTATACCCTTGAATCTTATAGAGTATTTTACTGAACTGGGACTGCCACTCATAAACTTGACGCCAGAAAGTTTGTCGATAAAGCTGCAAGAGTTCGTGTTGTTTGTGTCAGTACCGATATCTGATTAATTCATCTTATGATTGTTGATCTTTCCAGCTGCTTGTCATGCGACCTGTAAAATTGAGAAATCTTCAAGTAGGTAGACACTTACATCCTCAAAGTGCTTTTTTTTCAACCTCAGATTGACAACAGTAAAAGTATGTTCATTATATTAGATTTTTTTTTCAATTATGTTGTATAGTTTAAACATGGTTAAATGGGTTACTGTTCTTAATACCACTTTACTAAAGTAGACTACAGAAAAACGCACTACTTTGCAACATAAAATTCCTGAAATATTACTTACTTAAGTTAAGATTTTGTGGGTTGGAAACGATTAGAACAACTCGAAAAATTTGTACATGTCACCACCACCTACTATCATTTTGACGTTTTCGATTTATATGATATATACAAAGTAAATCTTTCTTTCGGAAGTTTTGAGCTATTAATATTAGTAATAAGCTTAAACAGCATGTTTCCGGTGACCTCGTAGTAGATTGGACTGTAGGCGACGAATGAGTGGGTCATGGTCCTAATTTTGACTGAAAATATTTTGGGTGAAGTTTTCCACTTAGTACTTAGTTATATTTACTACTGAGCCTTTTCTTGATGTTTGTTCTTGGACAAATAGGGTTACTTCTAGATTTATAGTTGAGTATATCGTGATATAGCCTACATATACCTCCTACCTTAATATCGACCTTACCCGCCTCGGTGGCGTAGTTGGCTAACGCGCTGGTCGTGTTAAGCTCGACTGCTGAGGACGGGGTGATCGAGGTTCGAATCTCGGTCGGGTGAACTGAGCGTGGTTTTTCCTAAATGGTTTTCCACTCTCCCTCCACGCAAATGCGGGTTCACTTCCTCTATTTCAACCTTCCCAATTCCTAATCCATTAGCGTAATTAGTACTTAAAGCATTTAACCCGAACGGGTAGTAAGACGCGGTGCTAAATATTATTATTATTATTAATATCGACCTTATAATGGGTGGTATGACCACGATCCTGATGGGACTGTTGGCACTGAAGTTATATCTCCTTGTATAAGATTTATTTATTCTGTCTGAACAAATGTCGCTACATTCACTGTTTATTACTGTCCTACCTACACTCTTAGAAAATGTCACTAGTAACTATTTGGTAAATTAATACTAGATATCAATTAATATAAAACACGGGCTGCAAATCATAATATGTAGGGGAGCACATTTCAATTTATTTAAATTAGTCTGCGTATAACCCGAATGGGTAGTAAGACGCGGTGCTAATAATAATAATAATAATAATAATAATAATAATAATAATATAAATTAGTTGAAAAATTACACATGAACACGGGAATCGAACCCGGGACCTTTGGCTTAGTGCACCAATGCCTTACCAATAGCTATCCAGGATTTTCCCGTTCGCAATCTTAGCGTTATAACATTGGTGCACTAGGCCAAAGGTCCGAATTCGATTCCCGTGTCCATGTATCGTTTCAACTAACATACATTAGTAATAAATATCTAAATTATGTTTTTATTTCTATTCACCCGCATTGGTGGACATGTGGTTTAAGCTTCAAGCTCATCTTGTCTGATTTGCTGGTGACGGGAAAGTTGAGATTCGAATCCCGACAAGATGCAATAGTGGTAGTTTTTTTCCTAGCTATTTTATCAATCTTTCCCAACTTTAATCAGGGTACATTTTCTATAAATTCTACTTTCCTCGCTTCTACCTCATTAGTGTGTTTAAATACGGGCAGCCTGGATGTGTATTAAGATACGGTGAAAAAGAATAGCCATTTGTATGATAACCTACTAATTTCCATGCTAACGCCACCTATACAAGTAAACAATCAACTAAAGTTCAGAGCAATCCCGCAAGGAACGCTGTCGACTACTCTCTGTTAGAGTAACCTCGATGCGTTCATAGAAGAGTACTCGCTAGCCGTTCCGTCTTATGGCGGTGCTAATATCCAAACAAACAAGAAAGAAAAAAGAAACTTGGCCGCCATTTTGACGGTATACTGGCTTTTGCTTTGTTTATTTCAAAGCTTAACTTTATGTTAATATTGGTCTGCAACTTAATTTTATTTATTTAGTTATTTATATGTTATTTTATATTTATCTGTTAATTTTTTATGAGCTATTTTTCTTTGATGCTTCATCAAATTCTAACTGGTTTTCTAAATATTTCGTAACAAATTAAGCTACTCTGTGAATAATGAGTGGACCAAAATAATATAATAAATTTTTAGATTTAATTAATAAGCAAAAATATATTTAGCACCACATCTTACCACCTGTTAAGGTTATACACACATGTACTAATTAGGGTAATGAATTAGGGATGAAGAAAAATGAATTTAGAGTAAGTGTACCCGCATTTGCGCGGAGAGAGTGGAAAACCACCCTCTGTACACCCAACTAGGATTCTAACTCAACCCAAATCTTCCTGTCATCGACATTCTAGTTTATAGCAGAGAGTGATGCCTGAGACCATGCGGCCACTGAAGCAGATTTTTTTCATAATGTTTCAAGTGTACTTATTTTTAAAAATTTTTTAATAAAAAATAAAAGCTATCAATGTTATTAAAAATAAATAATATATATCATTTTATCATAAAAAATTATATAATATAAATACAATCATATCATAAAATATTTATTATATGATATATATTATATATACATAATATAAGTAATTATATGTTATACACAAAATATAGGTATATCTATCCTAT
>CABFVZ010006531.1:0-14751 GCA_902151445.1 Timema monikensis
TTTGGTAAAAATAAAACACTACCTAACCATGGCCTATTTCCTGAACGTCTGTAACGCATTCCAATGCTCAGGAAGGCGGCCCCCTTAACGAGTGCGTGAATAAATTGGGCTAACTTTATCAAATTTATTTTCTGCTTGCATTTATCTATATACACTGCAAAACCCACTCACCGACTGACTCAATCACTCATCCCTCTATTTCCCCAATTCCTGAGCCTGAAAACTTACAATTCTGCAGGACTTAGGAAATAAAAATACAGGCTTTTCCACAATTCGACCTCTAAGGGTAAAAAAGGGGATTTGAATGGTTTTAAAATTCATTAATTCACTGAACAAGTGGACATAGATCTTTGAAATTTAAAATGAAAGTTTTTTTCTAAAATTGAGTTAGACATTTTTAAAGGTTTCAAATTTCATTCTTCAAGGGTGTATAGAGGGACAAAAAAGGGTGGAAAATCTCAGGTAATTTGATCTTGATTAAATTTGATACCTGGAGGTTGTTCATGTCACAAAACACGAACATGACATTACTTTGTGTACGGCATTCCCACGATGGGTCCCAAAGTGCATTGGAGAAAAGAGGGTGGGGCTTTCAAAACTAATATAAATAACTACTTATCAGTGTGGTAGAAAATTGAAATTTGTCAGGCATCTAAAGGCACAGCTCCAAATAATTATAAATATTTGACCTTATTTAATTTTGAAACCGTGAAATAGGGTTTGGGTGGGGTTTATTAACAAGAGAAAAATACTTGTAGGTATGGTAGAATGTTTAAATTTGGCAATCAGGTAGGACCACTCCAGCGTAACAATAAAATAATAAGTCCTAAAAATGTATTGTAAGGCTTGTTTTGGGCTAAGCCAGTAGTAAATAATCACCTATATCATATTCGTTTCGGGCATTGAAATTGATTGATTTTTCAAACCTAAAGAATTGCCGATATTTGATTCAAAAGGCCATTTATATTTAAAAGTTTTCAAGTCCAGGGCGAGTCTGTCGAATGTGAACTGTTGATAACGGACTCTTAGAACGGTATCGGCTTAATATCCGTCCGTGAACAGATGTTTTGAAGCGATGTGTGTCTATAGCAAACATAGATAGAGCAGGGCAACAAATCACATATTTATCCAGCGCAAGCACAAATAAAGAGAAAAGGAACAAACATATTTAGGGCTTGGTACAATAATATGTTATACCACAACAATAATATAAATAATTCATATTTAATTGGGTTCCTATACGTCTTTACATGGATCTACAAGACTATTTTTTAACGATTTCTAAAACTTGAATGTTTTACCAAATAAGGGTTAAGTATAGTTATTTAAGTTTATGAATTAGATTTTTAAACCTCAAATATTATTTTTTCAATTGATATATTGTTATGACACATTTTCCCATGGCTCTTATGTGTTTAGAAGGAAAGGTTGGGTGATAGAAAATCAAAACAGAGTTTGACGAATTTGAGCCAATCAGCGGCAAACCATGTTGGGTTAAAGGGAGTACAAATTGAGCTCACTACGGGTATATATGTATTTATTACTATTATATATATAATATTATATATGTTTATTATTAATTATATTAATATTAATAATATTGTGTTAATATTATTAATTGGTGGCCTGGTGGTCTAGGGGTAAGGTATCAGACTTCTGTGCTGGCGGCCGGGGTTCAATCCTCGATCCCGGCACAGCTTTATCTGATTTCCAAACCCTTCCTTCACCTCTGACAAGACGTGTATTAACCACAACTTGTGAATGTGAGGAATGCCAGGCCTCCACCGTGGTTCGGATTCCACGTTAAACTGTAGGTCCTTCATTTCATCTCACATATCACCCTACCATTACACATTAGCGTAAGTGCGTATAACCCGAATGCGTAGTAAGACGCGGTGCTAATAATAATAATAATAATAATAATAATAATAATAATAAATTATATTAATGTTATTAATTAATTAATTATATGTATATATATTATCACCACAACTTACTACCTGTTCAGGTGATAAGCAAATATGTTAATCACTCTAATGCGATAGGGATGAAGAAGGAATAATTTTAGAGGTGGTCTACACGCATTTGAGTTGAAGAAGAGTGGGAAACTAGTAAGGAAAACCCACCGTCAGTAGACCTGACCAGGAATCGGACCCCGATATCCTCGTCGTCAGTAGGAGATTCGTGAAGCATTAGACCATTTGGCCACTAAAATGGGTGATACTGATAGAGCCATATGAGTTAAAAAGGGGGATATTAATCAAACATCCTCAGGGCACGGACCTCTATATTTTGAAAAAGAGATAGAACTAAAATATCCCAAGGGGCAGACCTCTAAGGTTTGAAAGGAAATAAGAGGAGTGGGGTTATAACCTAAGGGGACCATTAAACCTTGATTTTCTTTCCTTAACAGTCCCCAACATAAAACTAAGGACTCGGAAAAAATTTGTCTCTGATTTGTTTAATAAATTAATGAAATTTGAAATGTAACTGGATTAAATAAACATCAAGTGAGTTTCTTAAGATTTTAAATGTAAGATTTATTAATAATGCACATTATCGTGGTCCGCGATGAATTTCTCTCACTCATTCCAACTTTTAGATTTACGTGTATAGACTAGCTTATTACTTGTATGTGTCGTTTCCTCCTAACCTTCATTTGCCTAAATATAAAAAATAGCAGCTATCTTGTCTTGCTGCCATAAGTGAATTTAGAGTGACTGTCCTTGAAATGACAAGAAAAAAATTGTAATTTTAATTTAACTCGATAGTGTTTACTCAAAACACGTCCCTACTATAGTCAGCTACCCGCCTCGGTGGCGTAGTTAGCTAACGCGCTAGTCGTGTTAAGCTTGACTGCTGAGGACGGGGAGATCGAGGTTCGAATCTCGGTCGGGTGAACTGGGGTGGTTTTTCCTAAATGGTTTTACACTCTCCCTCTACGCAAATGCGGGTTCACTTCCTCTAATTCAACCTTGCCAAATTCCCAATCCATTAGCGTAATTAGTACTTAAAGCGTATAACCCGAACGGGTAGTAAGACGTGGTGCTAAATAATAATAATAATAATAATAATAATAATAGTCAGTTATATCATGTATATAGATTACTAAGATTAACTGACCTAACAAAACAAGGTTAAAAGGCCTACTTTTAAGGAACTTTACGAGTAGATCTACATTATTTTTAGAAAAAAGATGGGAAACCTCATCTTTGGAAAAATGAAAAACCAGCCCTTCAGTTAACTTATTGGGAATTGAATCTGCGACTCTATCGAGTCAAGTCCACTTCATTAACCGGTATCGCACACTGTCATAGCCTTACTGGTTAGACTTGTGATTGGTCGAGCAGGATGTTACAGTCAAATTTTCATATGAAGTCAGCTAGAAAAGTTACACGGTCTGGTTTCACGTATTCATACGTCAAGTTATGTTATCCGTAACTGTCACGTTTAATAGACTAGATCAGTACCTCTAAAATAACCCTATTAATATAGTAACATGTTATAAAGCATCCTAATCTAGATGAATGATTGTGACATAAATGATAGTCTAACGGAATCCTTCGTAGTGGCTTGATTCCAGACAGGCGTGAATTCAAGGGGGTCAAAGGATCAGTTTACCCCTATGAAATTTAAAAAGTTAATACAAAAAACAAAATTAAAGGTCAAGTTTAAGAAAGAAAATACAACACATATAAATTACACACTTTTTTTTTAAATCTGCTTACACGCAGAAACTTATTAAGCCGGGTCCACGCATGCATTGATCGTCCATGACTAACCAACGTGCGATATAACTCACGCAAGTGTGGAAAAAATATTAGTTTTCACGTAAGAATATTTGTTGTGCATAGCGAGTAACTAACATTGCTCCTCATATAGACGGTAGACTAGCACACATCAAGGATAACTAATAATCGCTTGAGAGCAGTTCGTCCACTAATATAGAATATAGAGTATGTGTGGACAGCAGGAGCAGTGGACCTGTGGGGGACTCTGACCCCCTGGAATAACCACCCTCCCCTAGATATATTTTAAATCCTCTGATATTATCGATTATGAAGCTGAAAGATGGCCTTAAATCAAACTCCAAATGACTTTTAGATGCATTTTATTATCAAAAATTTGCCGAATATTACCACTTCAAATAACTACTAGACTAGAGGCATCTAACTGACAGAAAAATTCAGGGGAAGAAGGCTCTAAATAGCTTTTAGATGCATGTCATTTTGAAAAATTTACAGGTGAGGACCACCCCAAATAAGCTAGTTTATAAAATAATTCTATTTTCTAAAATTTATATGGTGTAATACTACTTCAAAGATTATCTTCTAAAGGTATCTAATTATCGTAAAAAATTAAGGTGAGGTTCACTCTAAATAACTTTGAGGAGCATACAAATTTCAAAAATTTCTGGGTGAAGAACACTTTAAATCAATTATAAAATAATCTAATTTAAAAAAATCAAGGCGAAGACTACTCATAGCCTCTATAATGAACCATTTTTCAAAAAATTGTTGAAAAAGGGCCACTCCAAATGGTTGGTTTATAAAAACCATCTGATTTTTATTAAATGGCGAGGATGACCATGGTTCGAAACGTAAATAAGATTAAATATGAATGAGAAACTATTAAACGGCTTCAAACATAAACTCAATATTGTAAGTAACTATGTTATTTATAATTTTGAACCCCCTTTGAAAATGATCTGGATCCGCCCCTGATTCCAGATGATGCCTATTATCACTCCACATGTTACTACTTAACTGATCTATCTGGACTTGTAGCTAAACTAGTGGAGTAAAGACAAGGAAGGTAGAATTTATAAGAAATGTAATCATATTTGCGTCCATAAATAGTGGGGGAATCATTCAGGAAAATCTAGTCTCAGTGCAGATGGCAGTGATTTGAATCCCTGCCTCTTTGTCACAAAAAAACCCCAGACTAAACGAGCTCGGCGTTTAGTACGCGTGTCCACTGTTTCGTGTCTAACGTATTTGATATGTTATCACTAAAAGGATGAGTTCGTTTCTTTATCCATACACCAACATTCCTAGCGTCTAAGTGGAGCGTTCAATGTTGTTCAGTGTTGTTCAAAGAGTTTTTAATGTTGCGTTCAACTCAAAATGGTCATAAGTGACTCAATCTAAGTGGTAGGGCTGAGGAAGGTGGAGGGAATTTCACCAGCATCAACATAAACAGAGAAAAGGGGAAAACTCTTGTACATTTTTTTGTAGAAAAGTACCCAAATGCAGCTGTCATGTATTCGATCACTGACCTTTCCCGTCAACGTCAACCAAGTGCATTGTTAGTCTAACGTCTTAGACCACTTGGTTTCCATTGTGGGTTGTTGTATACCAATTAGAGCACATAAAGGTAAGATAATGGACAGAAGCCGGACAACGGACACTTCCTCAATGTCTTTCAGCGATCGTTCACCTACTTTTCTTGCATCGTCGATTGTCCCTGGTGGCTCCAGAACCAGCAGCGCATGCGCAGATTTTGTTCAGGCAAAACACGTCATCTGCTCTCACGCAGTCACTGTCTTTGGCACAAGATCCACCCAGCTCTAGAAAATAAAGATAGAATTAAAAGTATTTGTTTAAAAATATTGACCCAAATGGGGAATATTTGATAAAACATTATATTCGTTAATAATCTAGGATTTTGGATGTTTTCTTGGCCGAATAAAATAATGTAGTATTTTCTCCCACTGCGTCTCTCTACCCGTTTGGGTTATACTCAAGAATGAAAGTGATTCGTGCTAAATAAATATGAGACCTTCTATAATAATCTATGAAATATAATTATTCAGATATGATTGTATAAATTAGACAGCATAATAATTGTACATTAAATAATTTAAGGATTAAAGAAGAGAAATGATTGAGAATGGATATTTAACTACAAACTTCGTTCATGGACTAGTGTTTAATATCAATTTAGCAATTACAGTTAAAAATTAAAATCATAGTGTGACGTTAAGGGTCAGTTTCATAGAGCCGGTTTAGGAGGAAGGTGTTCGACACCGCTTTTTGTGCCGATTACAACGAACTGAATTTAGTGTTCCCTACTGTTCTGTTGTGTTCTCTCCAGTGTATCAGTTAGTCTTTAAAAGTTCACGCCCTTTTAAGCTATAAAGGCTCTCAAGCGTTCAAAATTTAAATATTATGTCGCGTTTGAACTGTAAAATATCCTCGCGAGTTTTTTGAACGTTTTTGTTTGAAAACGTAGCAAACAGTCCTAGTATTTACTAGGAATTGACATCTAACGTCAATATTTTTTTAAACATTGATGTTTGTTAATCGCTAATTTTCAATCACCTATGTAGAAGGTTCGATATTTGCTACATTTATGTGCGTTGTTGAAGTTTAAGATTCATTTTTTACTAATTCAATTCAGTCACAATAATAATGTTATTATAAAAATATCCACTTTTATTTTGTTCTATAGCACTGATACTAGCAGTCGATGTTTTTTTTATCAATGGACACATTAATTGATTATCGTTTAGTCTTCCCCCCTAGTGGTTACCTGTATAACAGGTGTCGTTGCCTTGAAGAGCATAATAACCGGGCAGACATGCGCACTCGCCGAGGAAACAATTGGAATTAGCCAGCCCGCTACAAGATGAGTTGTCTGCGCAAGAGTCGCCCACTTTCACAACTGAGCCGTTCACGGAGGTGTCGGGAGAATCAGCGTCGTCGTCTTCAGAAACAGCAAACAGCCCTGCAAGACAATTGCATTTATTAACTGAACATTTCAATGCCAACGTGCTATTTTCAATTTATCTTGACCTATATACATAGAAAGATAAACTGCATACTTATACTAAATAAAATATATATATATATACATACATTAGAATATACCTGAAAAAAATAGGTTTTATTTATATATATATACATATTAGAATATACCTGAAATGATAGGTTATATATATTTTTATTAGAATATATCTGAAAAAGATAGGTTATATATATTTATTAGAATATACCTGAAATGATAGGTTATATATATTTTTTATTAGAATTTACCTTAAATGATAGGTTATATATATATATATATTTATTAGAATATACCCGAAAAAGATGGGTTATATAATTATATATATATTAGAATGTACCTGAAATGATAGGTTGTATATATATTTATTAGAATATACCTGAAATGTTAATGTAATCCCTCCATCTGCGTCTAGGTCTTTCCAATGATCTTTTCCCCTTGGGTTTTACTGTCAAAAATACCCTGAACATGTTTCTATATTCTCCCTTTCCCGCTGCATGTCATGACCACCATAATTTAAGAGACTTGACTATTCTGACAATATATTGGGTATAGTACAGGGTACGTAACTCATAATTATGTAACCTCTTCCACTCCCCAGTCTCCTCTTCCCTTTTTGGACCAAATTTCTTCCTAAGCACCTTGGTTTCGAACAATCTACACTATTTTTTCGCCATGTAAGGTAAGAGACCACGTTTCACACACATAGAGAACAACTGGTAAAATTATTGTTTTGTATATTCTGAGTTTTACATTTCTTGACAGCAGACGAAATGTCATCAACTTACTGACCAAGTAATAGCAAGAATTTCCCACCTGTATTTTTTCCCTAATTTCCACTCTAATATCGTTATTGATAGTTAAAATCCTTTCAAAATATTTTAACTCGTCAACCATGTGAAATTACATGTTGTTCGAAGTAATCTCTAAATTTTAGACCTCAATCTGTGTTATCATATAGACCTTACTTAGTCTTTTTAGCGTTCACTTATAAACTTATTTCCTTACTGGTCCATAATACCATTTCTGTATTTTTTACAACAGCTTCCTTACTATTGCTCAACAAAGCTAAATCATCTGCGTATCCTAATAGTTGAATTGTAGAGTTTAAGGGGAATCGTGCATCGAAAATACTCTTTAAATAATTAAAAAATACTTCTACATTTAAAAATATTTTTTTATAAAGCAGTTTGTAACTATTTATTTAAGTTTTATCTTATTGTGTTAAGGTTTTAAATGTATATCAATTTTCTGGTGGATTAGTTGTGAACTAGCAGATGTTTAATGATTGCCTCTACGAGGTCAGCTTTAATACTTTTGATGAATCCATCTCTTGGTGTAAATCGTTTTAGCTCATCACTTCGCTTAATACACTTTTACGTTGAGCTTCCATGTTTGACTGACTTGACAATACCTGAAACTAGCCAAGAATTTAAGAACTTTGTCCTAACATAGTGGACAAATGAGGGCTCTGGACACCGCCACGTAAGCAAACATCTCGTGTTGCAGCAAGGTTAGAATAGAGTCCAAGAACCTTAGTGTTGAAGATCTTTTCTCAGAAGGACAAGGAAACTCGTCTGGTCAGCTCAGTCTACCATTTAGTGATTCAGAGCATTAGGTTGATCGTGCACCTTCAAACCTTACCGGAAATATTTTACAGATTTTTTTTAATATGGCTAAAAACCCTCCACCAACTCGTATTCGCAAGAGGAATAAATTTGTTAAATATGATCGCTAGATGGAAAAGAAGCTAACTGGCAAGTAACTATTTTTAATAAATATCTATCTATATGGAATATTCTAAATTTGATAAAGACTGTCATTCTTGTTTTAAAGATAACGTATTTTGTTTATGAATATTTTTGTTTTAGAGAAGTTAATGAGGCAAATAGCAACATTATGACTATGGAGTTTGATTCAGTCGTGTCACCACAGTCTAGTATACAGGGCCGTAACTACCACCGGGGCAGTGCCCTAGGGCTCCCGGGCATATGGGGCATTAATACTCTTTAATACAGGCATCGTATTTACTTGGAAAAGAGAAAATACTTGTCATTTGTTTTATATATATATATATATAATAAGAACTACACACATTTTGTTCGAAAATATGTATTGTATTTTGCATACCTTTCGAGAAAAACAGCTGGAAACTTTAAAAAAAACATCTTATACATAGACTCTCTCTCTCTCTCTCTCTCTATATATATATATATATACACACACACAGCTATGAAACTATTGATTTCGTAAAATATATATTTCAAATAAAATATATTTGTTTTACAAGTATTAAAACTTTACAATGATAAGTTATTTCGTATCTCAAATAGCGGCGAAGATATTATCAAACTTGGAAATATCCTCTTATATAAAATACCCTTAAAGTCATTTTTATGGGAAAAGGAGAATTGTTATTTGTTTGTAATAATTTTTTAGCACCGTGTCTTACTACCCGTTTGGGTTATATGCCGTTTTTAATATTAAACAATGCATATATACGAAATTTAATCAAAATCGTTAGAGCGGATTTCGAGAAAATTTAATTTATTTTTTTTTGCCCTTCAGTAAACTATTCTTAATTATTTTAGGGTTAGATATCCAATTCCCAAAACTCCTGTGGGGACCCTTATGAAAACCACAAATAAGTTTTAGCCCGATTAGTAAACTGGTTTTGGCTATGGATGTGGATTCACAATTTCACCGAAAAACAAGCGCAAAACAGAAACGGAGTCACGTGACGAGCTTTAAACCAATTACAAGATTTCCCCCTCTTCGGCGTGAACTGTTTTGCTAAAGTTAAACTCATTCGCTATAAGATGTTTTGGCACGGAATGACCAATCAAATCTTAAAACCAGTCATCTCAAACCAGTGAGCAGTGCGCATGCGCTGTAGAGATAGAAGCAAACAGACAGCCTCGTTGGTTGTTGTGAGGAGATTTGAAATAACCCGTTAATGGAAAGCGTGTGTATCAATATATTGGATTGTGCCACGACACAGCGTTATAATATGTAAACTTACATTAGTAGAATAATCTAGAATATATTTTTATCCACTAAAAAATAAAATATATTGATAATAAGTTTTTTATCTTTGCGTTGCGATGCATCATGGGTAAACATACAGCATCGTATAGCTCCACCGCTCAAGTAAATTCTGCTCTCCATTCTCGACGAACATATGCATCAATGTTAATGTTTTATCGCTTAATTCAGTAGAGAAACTTCAAATTAAATAATAATGATAGCTCTCACGAAATAACTAGCACAGTAGCTATTACGAAATGCTCGATGTGCGACATGGTTATTATTTTCATTTTGGTTTTGAGAATAGTTAATGTCCCTAATAAAAATATTTTTTTTTTCAGAAAATAGTTTATGTACGTATACATTTATTTATTAAAAGGGCAAAGAAGGTTTTTAACAAACTAGTATAATTTTTAAATTATGAATATACTGTGCCAATCAATAAAAACAGTTTAATTAATACCACTTCCCCCAAAACTTTTTTTTATAAACAAAAATATTTTTGTTTTACTTTTGTTTGAATGACAAAAATCACTGTCCTATTTACTAATATAATAATTCTAATATATTTTCTGCACATTCGTCGCCCTAATAGCTGATCATTCACACGGTAATAGTCTACATGTACGGAAATAATTATGGAAGCCTGTTCAGATTATTACTTTCACCTTTGCCCGAAGGGAAATGTGACGCCACACTCTTCAGCTGACATGTATAGTTGCTATAACAGGTGGCTCCTTCTAATCTGCAATCCGCATCAATACCACAGCTTTCACCAATTGCTGAAACATATTACCTTATTTATATATAAGATTCACTCACCACCCAAGTTTACTTGGATGACAGCTCAAAAAGGCACTAGAAATAGTCCCTAATGTATCCCTACGCCAACAGCTGACATCTGTCACTTTGGATAGCTATTATAAAAACATATGGTAATGTATGAACGTAAAAGTTAACCACAGTAATTTAGGACAATTTTATTTATATTTATTTAAGGTCAGGCACAAAGCTTATTTATCGTTTCATTCCACTTTATTATTCATATCACTTTCACAAACGGTCTAATGAATATCGCTTCAAAAACGCGACCAACGAATTAAAATCTTGTAAATGATCATGATGCAAACAAGTTCTTTACAATGGTGCACACACGCAGTGGATAAACATAGTTTATTCAGTTAAATATTTCAAAATACGATAAAATATTCAAAAAATAATGTATTATATAAGAAAAAAATCACAAGTATTTACTCTTACGAGTAAATACGATGCCTGTACTTAAAGGTATTAATGTATGCACTATAGTACACATTACAGATAGCGCACTCTTATTTTGCTGTGATTGGTAGGGTTTAGCAATTGTTTGTTCTGGATTCAAGTTAATTTATGATTTGTGTGATGATATGATCAGTCGGTTCAGAAAGTGCAGGTAGAATACCTCAAATAAATTTAAAAAAATACATAATAACAATAGCCAAGTGGTGCTTTTAGAGTCACCCCCGGGACGGATATTTTACAACAGATAAGATAAATATGAAAATATGACATCGTTAACATGCCCACACAAGCTGACGTAAATATCTTCGTAATAATGATGTCACAAACTGAACTTCGTTTGCTTTGGTGTAATCTGTTTCGTCCATGTTTGTGTGTGTTTTCTTTCATATTAATGACGATGAAGTCAAAGATGGGAACACAAGTATTTAATTACCAAGAGGGACGAGATTTTCTACTGCATCTCCTTGTCTTACACGGTGTGTTCTAGAATAAATAGGCATCAAAACTCACCCTTGGCCTCCCTGCGGCAGTCGATGCCACCTCTGGAATAATAACCAAAACTGCATTCGCACAAGCCCACCTTGAGGTTGCACGTCGCTGATTGGTGGTCGTAGTTGACGTGACACTGCTCGCTGGTGCTGCATTCCCCTCCTAGACCTTTAGAAATAAGTAATTTATAGATGCCACTTTAGTTTGAGAGGGATATTTTGTCGGAAATGTTCAAATAGTTGGGAACAAACAGTTAATTTGTTTCCTTTTTCTGTTGGGGGTCACCGTGATGATGAAACAGAGTCGCCGGCCTAACGGACATGAAGAAGAAACAAAGAAGCTTCGAATACCTTCTTCACAGTTTAAGTTTCCATTGGTGCAAATTCAAACAAGAAGAAGAAAGGTAGGGATGTAATGACTGGTGAGACATGGTCCAAACGAGGTGTTAAGTAGTGTTGGGCCGAATAAACCGGAAACCCTTGTTTAAAATGTAGCCGGACTCTTGGTGCAAATTCTAGATGCTCGTATTTTCTTTGTGGAAGAATTTTGGTTCCAAATATTACACCAAACTTTTTCAAGTGTGGTAAGAGTTGGTTAAATTTATAATTTAATGTGAGTTAGTCTGTAAATGTATAGTTATTAATTTGTGAAATCAACAGTGCAATATTTCACAATATAATAGATATCAATAAAAAACTAACGCAATAAAAGTTCGATTAATTAAGTTTTCCAATACGATCACTATGTCAATGGCTAGATATAATATATAAAAAATGAACGAAACAGTTCTTTACCCTCAAAACGAGTGCTGAATTTTTGGCTGGGTCTTGATAATAGGTCAGAGAATACACATTATAACGATGAAGATAGGCTTTAGAGAAAATATATTCGCGTTTGTATAAACGGCAAAAGGGAAAACCACTAGGGGGAAAAACCACTCTCAATACACATTGGAAGGATTCGAAATCTGTTCTCTGTGTAAACTGTAAATCCAGTCTAGACTAGTTTGATGTTTCTTCCAAGTGCGGTTCACGAGCGTTATTAATGATTTAATGCAAGGAGTAGGAATAAGGATATCATAGAGGAACTGTACCCAGCACTAGAATAAAAAGGAGAAAACAATAGTGAATATTATATATGAAAGTCCAACACCTTAGCTCAGTTGGTAGTGCGTCTGCCTACTGAACTAAGGGTCCCGGGTTCGATTCCTGGCATGGCCGAAAAATGTATCATTGGTGAACTGTGGGTTTCCCCTTTCACGCTGATGAATTAACGGCTGTGAGATGGAGATGGATGCTGTATCGGTTCTAGACTTGACTTGAGTTCGTTTATAAGTCGTGTATATAATCAGCTGAAAGTGTACACTAAACACCTCAAATAAATGAAACAAAAAATTAAATGTTTATAAAAACACACCCTTAGTAAGCCCGCTAGTATCTGAGCCTCTACCTCTCCATCAACTAGTGCAGGGATATTCAATTAGTTAACCAAATGGGCCACTCCAAAAATCATAATATTGGGTGGGCCAGTCATTTAATTCAATCTGGTAGTAATTCGGAACGTTATTTGATTATTCTTATGTTATTAAAAAAAGGGGGGGGGGGAAATTGAAACTTTATTTGATATTATATAATATTTATATAATTCAATGATATTTTTTAAATGTAAAAGTTAAAATAGGACTATGCCTAGTAAATATGTAAAAGTATATCATGTCAAAAGCATTTAAAGATAAATAATCATTATTAAAATATAAACCATTAATGGAAAAAATGACACTTTTGGGCCTTTACAAACTTGGTAAAATTTAGTTCATACGTTGTCGAGTTCTATGCTTATGAGTTTGTTAGCTATCAAAACGAGAAGATTAAATTAGATTAAGCTCTATGTGAATGCTTGCAAAAAGGGATTCTGAATATAATAATACTCTCTAACAACCTATGTCCACGTCTCGGTTACGGTCTAAATGTAAAGTTCACTTGGACTGGTGTGCTGGTGCAGGGGGAAAATGGGTTCAAATCCCAGTCTACTAAGAATGGTTTTTACCGAGTGGTCTCCCACTTTCTCTCTCCATTTGAATACGGGTCCAAATCCTCTGAATGATACCTTCCTCGTGACTAGCTCATATGTGTAATTAAATACGTACAGCCCAGAGAGGTAGGGAGACTCGGTGCAATATAAAACACAACCAAAAGAACTAAAAATGTGCGAACATTTGCAAGACACAATTAATAAAATACGAAGTCAAGGATATAGAGAGTTTGGTCATGTGCGGCACCTACTTTGATCTACTTTCACGTATTCACACGTCAAGTTGTGTTATCTGCATCTGTCACTTTTTATATCATAAAACCTATAAACTAATAAAATAACCTAGTAAAATGTTTATAAACTTTGGCCGCAAAGAAATGTTTGTATTTTCTAAAATGCTCCTTCTATAAAATGTGTACTGTAGGCATGAGAAGTCTAGGAGTAATAAAACTATTTATCTTACCCACACTTTTCCAGCATCTGCCATGTAAGTAATGGAAGCCTTCTGCGCATGCGCAGATGTTATTCGCACAGATGGCACCTATGACCATTCTGTCGGCACACTGCTCACTGGCGTTACAGGCACTATATGGTAGAGCCAGCCCTGAAAAAACAACAACGTAGTATTGTGATCGAGTGGTTGGGAAGACAAACCACACTTATAAAGCAAATGTCCTGAGTGAGATTGATCGTTGAGACATTGTTTGGAGTTCGGTTAATTGCCTAGCCGCCTATGAAAGACTTTGATTAAATTCATGGCGTGGTTAAAGGGTCAATCTTCACGTGATGCAAAATATGGCAGATTTCAAGTGATGCGCTCACTTATGGCTATAATATTAGGCACCAATAATTACAATCACGTTGAGCCACCGTTGTCAACTGTATGATCTGTATGCTACTTATAATCATTATTCCCGCAACCGCACAATCGAACGATCTAATATATATATATATATATATATACTATAATAAATATATATACTATATAAATATATATACTATAATAAATTAATAATTAGTAGGCCTATATCATATTTCTACTTTACCCCAGGTTATTAGTGTTAGCCTTATATATATAAATATATATATATATATATAAGGTTATTAATGTTAGCCTTTTATATATATATATATATA
>CABFVZ010006532.1:6042-17363 GCA_902151445.1 Timema monikensis
CCCAGACATAGCGACGAGATAATAGATAAGATAAGGAAGTTCTTCACGATATGACTTCAATAAAAAGGGGGTTACACTTCATACTTAATCAACATTTGTGTGTATATACAATTAAGCTCTTTGCACCTTACGCTAGAACCTTCTTTAACGTTTACCCTTTGCTGACAGCTCAATCCCCCCCCCTTCCACTTTTCACCTCTGTCTGAGCTACAGAGAAAAAAATTATTCACATTTTTACTGCTGTATAGGTGGTGGGCATGCCATGCAATTTCTAAATAAATTAATAAATGGAAAGCATTTTAATCCATTATTGTAGTATATCAATTCCTCCTTTTCCCAACCCAGTCGTGGAAGGGGCAGGAGTGGATATGTCCAAAGAGAAAGGGGAGGGAGGAAGGAAGGAAGGACCTGTTGGTGGACAGGAATCAGAAGGTCTGTAGAGGAGAGGATGAAGGAATCACCGGGTGCTAGACAGGAATCTAGAGGAGGAGGGGGGATAAAGCCTTTCTCACTGAACCCTAACCTCGCTCATGGTCCCTTGCATGTCAATCAAACTGTATGTGCAAATACTCTCACTACACACTTATTTAGCCTTCTTGATGACGTCACTGCTGAAAGAGCTGTATCAAACCACTCGGTCTTGTAAGACCAGATAGTTTCTTCATGAATATTTACTTCCATCTCAAATGTGATATGACCTGTTATCTTAATGTCCTTGAGAGTATTTTAATGATAGCTCACACTGAACACAGTGATGGGAGCGTGAGACTTGAAACTATTTGTTTCATTGTATGACAACTGAAATTTAGCATAGTCTTCGTATAGTTTTAAGAAGCAATCTTGATTGAGAACCATGCTCAGATATCCGTATGGCTAAATGAATGAATTGATGTAGAGTTTACCAGAATGTTAACTACAAAATAATAAAATACTTCTATCTGTAGCTGCCATATTGTTACACCCAGTATGAAGGGTGAAAATGCTATAGCTATGTTTTTCAAATCGCAATAGTGCTGGCTATAGACAGGTACGCTAGGATAATCGTACAGTTTTCAAGTACGAAAGACTAGCTCAATGTTCCTTCCACTCTTGATGAAATTAAGCAGATTGGTACGATTTATATCATCAGTCTTAATATGTGGTACAAGACAAGAGATTTTACTAAGCTCGATTCTAGAGGGTGTCTCTGAAGTGGGTGGGAAATCTCTTTGTGGGTGAATTAACCAATATTAGTTCTTCTTTTGCATTAATCAGTAATCGAGAGTAGTTTTCAATTAATCTTAGTATGAGAGTAAAGAGATGCGTACGGCAAATATACCTGCTTCAGCATGTTCAGGGTGGGGCAAAAAGAATGTAACCAGGTTACTCAGTTATACTATACTAGTTAGGCTCTCTTTATCGTGCAATTATTTGTTGTACCGTACATATTTTTTAAAATTTTAAACGACAAATTACATGCGATCAATTATTCGGGAAACTATGTTAGTGCTATATACTGGTGTAACATTTCTGATCACTGAGTCAATGTTTTTACAAACCTGTTGCAGATTTCTTGGAGTTGTGGGAAACAGTTTTATCTTAAATTTAACGACAGAAACTCATCACACAACGTGAGGTATGGACTTTGAAGTGGATAAGTAAAGTTTGTCTTCTTCTAGACTCCATCCCGTATTATGAAAATACGTCTGCTCTACATTTCGTATAGCTTGATAGTATAGTTGAGTTAAAATAATTATATCTCTCGATTTATCTATCTCTAGCTTGTTTATATCATAGGGGAATCTTGAAAGATATGGAGTATGCCATTATCAACAATACTCTAATCAGAGTTATTCCCTCAGGACTGAACGCCAATTTTATTAAACAACTCATATTTGAATAATGTAAAATACACTTGGTCCATGGCGAGTAGGAATGTCTCATAGAAGACGCTGGAAGTACCCATCGTCAGCGTTAAGAATCATATTCACCCGAAATTCCAAATTGGTGAACACGTGATGTAGCTTAGCGCTATCAGTGGCAGCAATTTCACGTCTGGCATTGTCTTCCAGTTCCTAAATAAATCTTGGATTTTTGGCATGAACTGTGACTTTTAAAAGTCCCTAGAGAAATAAATCTGGGGGTGTCAGGTCAGGAGACGTGGTTGGCTACAGGTCTTTGGAAATACTCATGTTCTAGAAAAAGCTGACAATTTCTACAATACTCCTATTGTAGGTGTGGCAAGTTGCACCATCCTGTTGGAAGTAACCAATTGCAAGTTCCTGATAATCCAGCTGGTTCACAAACTCAGTAAATATTTCCAAGTACCGGTCGGGATTTACCGTGTCTTCAAAATAGATTGGCCCATTGATACCAGACACTAATTTTCGCTGTATGCAATGTGACTTCATAGCTGGCGCGAGGATTATCATTGGGCCACACTAGTGTATTTTTCGAGTTTACATTGCCGGAAAAATAGAACCATGCTTCGTCGGTAAGCCATGTTATTTCCAACAGGATGAGTTTTTCAGCGAAACATTAGGCAAGCATTGAAAATACGCTAATCGTTTTGCAAAATCGGATGGCTGTGGCTCATGCACAATTGTGATACAATAAGACTTGTTATTTAGATGTTTGGCTGCGCTTTGACAAGTTGAATACGATCGTCCAGTCTCTTGGGATAGCCTCTGAAGAGATGTCTTGGGGATGCCAATATTCACTGTATCACATGCTATATTGTGTCCTCCATCATCTTGGACAGTCTGCCCGTATGCTTATCTATCAAGCTTGCCTTATCTCCAGTTTCCTTGCCAAGTTCAAAATGGTGGCTCTGGTGGGAGGTGTAAGCCCACCAAATTTATTCAGAAACTCCCTCTGACATAGTGTGAAGTAAATGGTCACCCAGTAATGAAGCACAATGAACACACGCTCTTCAATGAGTACACCCTCTTGCTTACACCAACTCGCTTACACTGGCTGATGAGACACGTTCCCACTCTATTGTCTAGACAGATGACATGTCTATGTGGCACCCAGCTGGCGGAGAGACATTACTTTGATCCTTGACTGCTTCGTTATGAAATAAAAAACCGTTCCATTCATGTTTACCGCTCACTTTATTTCCCACGTATTTTATAGTCCATCTAATAGGTGTTAAGTCCTGAGTGAACCACTCTGTACTTCCGGGTAGCTCTGTATTAAGACGTAGTCTACTTATTATATTTAGAAGATAATGGTGAGGTAGCGTGTATAATCCTTTTGGCTGGATCTATATTAAACTTAGATTGATCAAACCAATAAACCATTCCTCTTCACGATTCTCTTGTCTCAAGATGTAAACTCTGACCTGTCAATGTAAGAGTCACATACATGGTTACTCGGACCATTGGTTAACATACTTTTTATGATCAATAAAGCTAGAATATATATCCACAGAATGCAGTAACAAAGTCTTGATAGCGTCTATAATTATAGACGATGGTTAAACCCCTGAAATACTGTGCGGTTTCAAGAACAGGTCTTGGGCTATCAAAACTATAAAAGTATTCGATAAGACACTCATATTTCCATACGTCACCCAATACTTACCCTTACCCCTATCTCTTTACCGATATTGATGATAGCACTCTCTTTGCTTCATGGTTTCCTAGGAGGTAAAGCAACTTTATGAACACGCCTGTAAAGTATGGAATCTTTAATGTTTTAACATCCTTATAGGTATGTTTCGGTAAGAGGTCATCTAGATAGCATTTCAATCGTGTTTTTTTTACTATGGATAAATATACATTTCTTCACCCATGGCGATTGCCTCGAGCATACGATTATATCTTCGAGTCTTGCTTAGTTAATTACCATTTGCTTTTGATCTATTGACAGCTTTCGCAATTCCAGCAGCACCTCCTGTGGCAGCTACTAGGGTGGCTATCAGAGGAAGTACAGGTAGAAATCCTTCCTTCATGCTCTTTTTTCTTTTTTCACGTTGTAAAAGGTTTATTAGCACGTCGCTAACGGCTTTGTCCTTTACCTTTCACCCTTTCAACAGACTGGTTCCAATATTTAATATATTTAGTTTTCACCACAATAGTTACAGCCCATGAGGCAGCTTTCTCACCCAACTTAGAAACTGATACAACAACCTTTTTCCAGGCTTTCACGAAAAGCTTACCACCCATGGTATTTTGTTCAGCAAGATCTTTGAATTGAGAGTAGGTGCTACTGTGCTCTTTACAAGAATGATCTAACACATTAGCAACCGGATCACATAAATATCTCCTAGGGGCATCAATTTTCAAAAATAACTTTTGATGTAATATTTCTTCTAATAAAGACTAGAAAAATATCATTTTCAAATAAATTACAGATTGAGATAAGAATTATTCCAATAGCTCAAAGGCATCCAGTTGTCAAAGGCTTGCCAGTGAGGGGTCCACAAAGCTCTTTATGATTGTGGGAAGAGGAGGGTCAAGTCCCCATTATACTTTTTGCTCAATACCCCTCTCCACCCTACACAATATATGAAATAACCTGTAGATGTTGGAACTCACCTGTCTTCTTATAAAAGATCACCTCCAGTTGTATCTCACCATATGAAACACCCTGTAGATGGTGGAGCTCACCTGTATTCTTATAAAAGATCACCTCCAGTTGTATCTCACCATACGTAACATCCTGTAGATGGTGGAACTTACCTGTCTTCTTATAAAAGATCACCTCCAGTTGTATCTCACCATACGTAACATCCTGTAGATGGTGGAGCTCACCTGTCTTCTTGTAAAAGATCACCTCCAGTTGTATCTCACCATACATAACATTCTGTAGATGGTGGAACTTACCTGTATTCTTATAAAAGATCACCTCCAGTTGTATCTCACCATACGTAACATCCTGTAGATGGTGGAACTTACCTGTCTTCTTGTAAAAGATCACCTCCAGCTTGAGCTCAGTCTTGCACTCCAGAGATTTCTCGACCTCCATCTTGTGATCATCGGATGTATCGGGCCCATAGAGGAATTTACACGCACACCCCTTCTGCATAATTTGTGCACGTGCCCAACCGGTCAACTCACAGAATCCATCCGAGCAGTACACGATGGGATACAGAGTAGGTACTTGGGCATTACCCAGCACAAAGTTACTGTCTGAAACAGAAAGAATACGTAATTAATAAATGTTTTTTTATATAAAACCATAGTTCATAGTAGTCTAATAATTTAATACGAAATTGTAACATCCCATTTGGAACAAATTTAAAAAACAATCCCAGAAAAAACAGATAATCTTAATATACAATAGAGTAATATTACATTTATTTTATTTAAAACAATTTTGGTCTTCTATTAACACCCAAATTGATACCCAGTTATTCCTTGATAATTTACAAAGAATTTCAATTTGTGAGCTTAATTAAATATTCTTATGTCTCTTTTTTCATTTAATATAATATAAAGTAACAGTCTTTTATAAGACAAATATTTAACTTTAAATGTTTATAAACTGTTTATTTTTCATGATACAAATTAGCTAAAAGAAATTTATTAATTTGTTTATAAATATTATGATAGGCACCATTTTTACATCTAAGCATAAATAAAAAGTATAAAGTTAAAATTAAATCGTAAGCGGTAGATTTAACCTCAAGCTATTGACTGAAACCTGACGATGTTTCACAAAACAGGTATAATTTATTCCATTAAACAAATGTTCATAAGGGAAGGTATTTCATAGCTTTAATATAAATTCGTATACATTTTGAGAACAATTATCTAATTAAGCTTGCTCAAGATTTTTTAATGAAAAATAATTTAGCAAGTTAAAAAATGTTAGTATAGTCTTAGGGTTTATTTTTTTTAGAATATAATATATTACAAATGGAGTATAGATATTCATATAGTTCACGCAAGTACCATGTAAGAGTATAGCTACTACGTATATTAGGGCTCTGCGATTATTCGGATTTCGAGCTTCAAGCCAAGCTCGTCATTTAATATCGAGAGCGAAAGTTGTGTAGGCTCGTTATTTCCGAGCTTCCACTCTATCTACTTAATAACAAATTTTTACAATGCAATAATAAGCAGAGGCTATTAAATTTAGATAATATCGACATTTCCACTTATAAATCATTCGGTTACTAATATTAAATTAAATTAATATTAAATTAATATTAATTTTAACATTAATAACGTAAAGGAGCTTTAAAACTACTTTCAATCGGTAAATGTATTCAATATTGTCGTCTAATTTGAAGTATCCTTGATTGAAGTTGTTTACTTGTATTGCCATGGAAAAGCAATGAAAATAGTTAATTAAATTGCTAAATAATTGAATGATTATTTTTACTATATTTACCCGGTCCCTTTCCAAAATAATAATTTTTATTAAATTCAAAATCTATTATAAATAATTATTATTATATTGAATGCTTTCAAATTTAAGATATTTAAAACTCGTATTAATTAATACGTTTAGCTACAAAACTAGCACTAGTTAACTTACTATTTAGTTATAAAATTATTTTGGCTAGCCTGTCTAAAATCAATGTTAATCTTACTTATTGCAATAAATATTTTACCAAACTTACTAAATTTATATTAAAAGGCATTTACTGTTTCATATTATTTCCTAGAAATATTATTTTAGTCATACTATTTTTAATTTTAAAGTAACAGCATCAACTTTTATAACTATTAAAAATCAAATTAAATTTCTCAATAAAATAATGTCCAACGAGAGCTCGTACAGCGCGCATAGAGGAATGTAATTATTGTAACAGAAGATTTGATCATGCACGATTACACTAAGTAATAATTAATTAATTATTAAATACTTCAAATTTCTAACTGTTTATGACTCTAACGTTTTCTTATAAGGTAAATTATGTTACTTAAGCATATTTTATGGAAATATTAGCTTATTAAACGTCATTTTTATAAACTTTTTTAATAAGAATTTTTGGAACTATTTCTTTTTCATTAATGTCTCTTCATATGAGAAGTAAATATTTACGAAAATTTAAATCAATGTGCAAGTGTGGAATTTTGAATAAGTGGGAAGTGAAAAAGTTTAGGAGGAAATAGAGAAGTGTGTTTGTTTATATATAGGCCTAACCTAACTATCCTTTCAGGTTGGCTTCATTAACTATCACTTACTTTACATTACTATACAGTGTTTCTACACTGTCTTACTATACTCTTTCAATCCATCACGCAATTATTCATTATATTAACTTTTTTTTAACATTGTTTGTGTATTTATATTTTATATGAGTGTTGTTCTTATTTATAAATCGTGCTTTTTGAAGTGCTATTTCTAATTTTAAAACCTTTATATCCATTTCTTAATTTATTTATTTTCAAAAGTATTTACTTTATTTTATAAAAAAGAGTGTCACCAATATTTTAAGAACATGTATTTTAATATATTTTTTAAATCTCAAATTTTAAAGATGTGATATTTACATTTAAAACACACAAATATATACTATTAATATTTTAAAATTTTGAATATTCTAGAACTTGACTCAAACTCTGGAACTTTTAGAAATATTTGACTCGAGTTTGACTCGAATGAACAAACCCAAGCTCGCAGACCCCTGAAATATAATATGTAAGTATTTTATTAGCATATTTAAGATATACCATTAATTTGATGGTCTATTTGAAATTCAAATACGTATACTTTTTAATTTCACTCTTTTGTTTCAGCCATAACCATTAATAATTATTCAACCAAATTTAATATAAGCTATAACCGTATTTATATCTTTCAAGTATTTTTTGAAATTATTTCGTCCTTGATTCGTTAATTATTTACCAAGCAAATCTTCAATTATCAAAAACCAGATAATTTTTGTGGAATGGGGTAATTAATCGCCCTTTTTACTTTATCGCTACTTTATAGATAGAGAAAGTATTGTGATCGTCCAAGGAATCAAACTCGAGATTTTGATGAATTTTCACGTTCCGTGACCCCCAAATCAAATAAACTGGTTTATAAATTTCCGTATGTCTGTCTGTCTATCTGTCTGACTGTACCCTGAAGAAGACCCTAAAATATTTTACCAATCAGGCTAAAACTTGTTATATAGACTTTACATAGGGTTGCTTGAAGGGATTTTTGGAATTGGATATCTAACCTTAGAATTACGTGTAGCTTCATTAAGGGCTAAAAGAGACCAAAATTGATTTGATTAAATTCGGCTCTAACGATTTTAATTAAATTTCATGTATGAACATACATCAGTATTGCAAACAAAATGACTTCCCTCCATATTTCATCAAAATGCTTTTAAAAGTTCTGTTCTGATGCGTAAATTCGCATTTTTAAAAATCATATCTTTGCAACTCTTTTAAGATATGAAACTACCTATCATTGCAAATATGTAGGTATGTTTATAATAACAATCTTTTATTTGAAACATATTTCTATAAGACCAATCATCCTCAAGCTATCCGCAAAATAAATAAATATTTATATGCATTTTTAAAACTTTTTGAACACTCAAGGTAAAGTATTACGACCTTCAAACCAAATCTAAACTGAGCTGTTGGTGAATGTTGACTTTTCATGAAGCCCCGAACCTTAAAAAGTGGTTTTTGCAATTCCGTCTGTCCGTGAATCTGTTGTACCCTAAAATAATGAGTGGTTTATTAAAGAGTAAAAATAGAAAATAGCGTTTTTCTCAAAATAATCTCTAATGATTTTGATTAAAACTCGTATATAGGCGTTGAATAAGATTATAAACCAAATGTATATTTTCATTTTCCGATGAAAATGAGTTTAGGGTAATTTACAGGAGCAGAAATTTCCATATCTCTGCAACAATTTGAGATACTAAATAACCTATCATTGCAAAATTGTAGCACTATTAAACATTGTGAAAAACTTTTCTTTGAAATATATTTTTATAAAATCAATCGTTTCTGAGATATTGGCAAATATATTAATATAATTTTGTGAGCCTTAATTGTACAGAGATAGGCCTACAACTGATGTTTTAACACAATAGTTCTCTAATGCCATGGAGTAATTAAATATTAGTAAGTCTCTCAAAAGGTTGATGTTCTTTTTCCTTTAACCTCTTAGGAGAAATGTTTGTGCAGCAATAATCTATATTTATCATTTTGGACTCAGGAGTGAATAATTACCTTTATTATCGGTCTAAATTTATAAATGAGGAGTTTAAAGGCAATGCGATAACCATAAAGTGTGCAACCCCCAGTAAAATGTCATAATTTTAACTGGAAGTCGTGACTTTAATACGAAGTGTTGACCCTTGTCGATCTTTTTTGATGGGCCAGATATTCATATGAGGAAATTAACTCTTTAAAAAATAAAATTATAAAATTTAAAACCAGGAGTCAAAATATGTTTTACGAAAGTATAGAGCAATTTATACCTGGGTTTGCTAGTGTATATTATTTTATTTCACATATTACGAGTTTTCAGTAAATATCTCCATTTTTAAACAATAGAGTGAGAAAGTCCGTGCGGAGTTGCGTACCATTAATTTAATTTGGGTATTGATACTGTTTTCGATCATCCTTTTGATACTCTCAAAACTATCCAAAACTGATGTTCAATAATATCTTAACTATAGTTTAGCTAAAAGACTTAGCCTAGTGATCAATAAATATTGGTTGATTAGCATAAGTTTGACAATATTAAGTGTGTCAATCATTTATTCAACAAAAGGAGAGGATAAGAAGAGGACTTCCTGTTTCCTTAACGGCTTTAATATCTTGTTTCGAAATACAATCAAAAGTTGTACACTCTTGTCTTGATTCCAGGGAGGTGAATATTTCTTGGTTTTTATAGAATTGAGAATGTTAAGGCAATTTATAATATGTTAAAGAATGAAAACTTATTTTGAGTACAAGCTTTGTTATACTATTTTAATTTGGAATTGTGACTTGAGTGAATTATATCAAATATGGCAACATTTGACAACGCTTAATGGTTAAATTTTAAAATGTATTGTACCTTCTTTGATCTTGACAGTTAATTTAGTTGAGGAAATTAATAATTAATGATGGGAGGGGAATGAATTTGGATGCTGTGGATTTGTAACAAATGCACAGATAATATTGGGCTGTTCTAATTTTTTCAAGCTTGTTTGTACAGACTTGAGTATTATCTTATGTAATTGTTTCAAATGTTTTATTAGTTGTAATCTAATATTTTTTAAAAGGCCAATATAGCAATTTTCGAATAAAGTTTAAGAGTTATTAATAAACACATTTTTGACTAAATCATATTATTACCACGAACAATACAAGATGAGTCATGTATCTTAAGTACAATATATGTAAAAAAGTTTTGCGAGATATACTGGTAGAAGAAATTGGTCCATAAACAATGTAAATATTAGGATGGAAAGCAGTCTTAATCTCATTGAAAACATCTTGTGTATTTAAAGAACGTATTCTATCTGACAAGGGTAAACTAGTCGATATCATAAGTGCTCGTTTGGTTCGTAATTCAACACTAGCCTCAATTATTGTAGTGGTAGTAATATACTGGAGAAAAATAGAAACAGTTTAATTTAAATATAATGCTAGAAGGAGGGAGCGCCACATAATTATGTCAGTACTGTTTTCACGAATATGCATATTATTATAACTGTTTATTTTCTCACAGCTGCAAATTGGCAGCAGTTGTCCTCAGAGACGAATCCAACTCATCCAAAGCATGACGTAGTTTCCATGCTTTACTTATTGTTTACATCAAATTCAAATTCTAAAGACCTTATTTTAAACTGCTTTTGATTTTATTTGTTTTACGTATCAGGAAGGAATGTCATACACCTTTGAAGTTTTGACCTGGGCGAAGCAGGGGAGGAAAATAAATGTATAACTCAAGGTAAGAAAGAGAAAAGAAAAATCGTGAAAGAGATAAGAAAGCCTTTCCATTCATTGCAAGCTCTCGTTATTTGTCTAAAGGTTTTTTTTAGCTTAATGTTGTTTTATTTTAGTTTAGACACAAAGTAAATAAACAGCCTTATATATATGAAGCAATATTAAGAAAAGGGAATTTATAATTAATTATATCTTAACCTTGAATAAAATTAAACTTTTGACTAATTTTTTAGCTCAATCGATTATACAAACAAAAATGTCCCAATTTGTTCTCGTTATTATTAATATCCTAAGAAATTTCGTATAATAAACAAGATTTATCGTATTGAATCCTCCTTGTGGAACGAAATTAGTGCATTATTTAATTTGATAAATCTTTCCATTCAGGTAATGATAGTAAGGGTAAAGTGAGTATACTGCGACACTCATTTACATAATATTGAAGAGTTGGGGGGGTTCCTGAGATGTCACGATATATATGGTGATGTG
>CABFVZ010006533.1:0-17354 GCA_902151445.1 Timema monikensis
GTGCATTACTATCCGCATAATTACACCAATATGGTAGGGGTAAGAAAGGTATAGTTCATAGGATATGTACCAGTACATGCCTTGAGTGATAGTGTGAAAGTATTGAGAGGAATCACCATTTGTAAACGCTGTTGGGATTCGAAACCCTATCTTCCAACCATGGGTAGTACAGTTTATAGTGGGAGTGATGTCTTGGCCCATATTAACTCCACTGTTTTAAGAGAATGTGTTCTTAAAAAAGTAAAATACTTAGAAAAAATATGCATACAGAATGAAAATAAACTAGTTAGTATTTAATAATATTTATTTTTATTTGGTGAATAATGAGTCATGATAAGTTTATACATTCTAGATTATTATTTTTTATTCCGTTCTCCTTATATTATATAAGCTTCTATGACATCGACATAAGAGAAGGGAATAAAATATATAAACCAAGAATATATAACCTTATCATTTATTATTCCTTACCAAATAAATATAGACATTATTTTTTTTGTCATTGAAGGCTAAGGCTTGTATAAAAATATTAGGAGAAGGTGATAAAAAATAATAACATGAAGATATAACCTTAAACAATTAGTGCTAGCTAGATTTATTTAGAATAAAAGTGTATTATGAAACCAAATATATAAATATTCTAACATTGTTTTTCAGAAAATTCCATAGATGTTTGAGATTTATTATTGATGAATATAATCATTGATGTTCAAATCCTCATCTCTGGATCTTCCGGCCATATACATACTAATATAAGTATCAATAGCGTCCCAATCTTTGTAAAAGTAGGTCTCTTTAATCACTGTTTCAATTTGCTCTCTCACTTCCTGTGCTACGCCATCTCCTGAGACCACTTCTGTGTCTTCACTGGAAACAACCATCTTAAGTCATTTTAATATGATAGCAAATAATACAAATTAAAATTGGTAAGAATAAGATAAGAAGCCAAGCAATGATAATTCAAAACTAAACACAGTATATTGTTTTAATATTATACATAATCCATAAAAGAAAAAAAATAGTATACAAGAATAATACAGTGAAATATTCAATTAGAAATTTTCTTACTCAAATATAAACTTAATATTGCAGTATTATTTTATGTATATGGCAGGGAAGAAGCTTTTAAACTACACAAAATACCATGAACTATTTTAGAATATTAAATATTATTTTATTCAATTGAAGAAGAATATATTTTAATTTATATTTATTGATTTACTTTTACCAAGAATACGCTAAATTTAACGTCATGCGTTGTTAAAAAGAAGCTACTATAATGTTCTCATTTTATTTCAAATTAATAATAGCCTAGCATAAGATATACATTTAAAATCTTCGTAAAGTACTGTACATTCTGTGAGTTATTTCTACAGAATTAGGTAGCATAAGTTATATGAGATATTGTTGCAATATTTCAATAAACATTTACACTCCTGAATCATTGACATTCATCCTGCTTACTCATTAAAATTGTATATTAAAATAAATATTATTTAATTATAATACCTCTCTTAAAGCAAAAATATTACTAAAGTGATGTTAACTAAATATGCATAGCATTTTGGAACTATTCTTAAATTTAAATAACAACAACGAATGAAGGATGTTAGGCCTATGAATACCGCTATGAGAATGCTTGTAGATATACATTTTTAGTTTGGTTTTGACCGAAATTTTTGACTTTGTTTTTATGTTCAAATTATAACATTAATATTTTCAAAACATTAAAACACTTTATGTAAAAGTGTTGGGGGAAGAGCAAGTGAAACTATGTTGATACAATAACAGTATATTAAGTAATCCCTAGTTATTTCAACCTATACTTATTTATCATTAATATAAATAATTCTGACCTATTATTATCCTAGCAATGCTAGAATTACTTTTTGAGTTTCTTACATAAGCAACTTACTCTATGGTTATAAGAGTGTCTGTTTATGTAGATATTTGGGTAAGTATTGAATAAAATTATCAAGTAATAAATCAAGAAGTTTATAAAAATTAACACCATGCTAATGCATGGTCTAATAATGATTTAATTTATTTTTTAACCTTATTTCAGGAAGCCAACCCAGGCCTATAATTGTGAAGTTTGTTTCACACGGGAAACGAAGTGAGGTCTTCCGTGTGAAACGACAGCTTGCTGGGTAAGGAATAACTGTAAGGGAAGACCTAACTGCTGAGCGTATGATCTTACTACAAGCAGCTATACACAAATTTGGTTTGAAAAATAAAGACTTTAGATGGATCATTGTTGTCAAGACTGAAATGCGTAAGTTGCACATAAACTGCATGGAAGAGCTTCCCAGAGCACTGTGAGTGATCTGGAAATACAATTTATTACTTCTCTTTCTTATTATATTTTTAATCCTTCCTTAATTTTGTAGCTTTCATCATTTTTATTTGTTTTTGGTTGGTACTTGATACATTGTTCTGTGTTTTACTCATTATTATTAATTTACTAAATTCCAAAATCAAGTTCTTATTTTTTTTATGATTTAATTTGTTTTTAGTGTGGTATTTGATATTATTATTCTATATATTAATGATTATTATTAATTTCTGAGTTCTAAAATGCGTGCAAGTGGATGTGTATGTGTGCTAACAAGCTCAACTCAAGTCTCTAGATCTCGGGTAATGGTAAGTTTAATTATTTTTATATTTTTGTATGTGTGCGGATTATATTTTAAAAGGGCGAGATAGCCCAACTACAATATGTTTTAGTGAGATATGTTCAATGTCTGTTGGTGACCTTGACCAATCGTCCCTTCCCTCCCTTCCTCTACAACCCCTTCAACATTTATGATGCATCACAATGTACTTGAAAGCCCGCTGCTATCACTGCAGGTGGCCCACGTAAATGCGCAGTCTTTACTAAGCCATTTCCACGAATTCGACAGCTTATTTTCTTCTCTGTCCTTTCATGCTATTCTTGTTTCTGAATCCTGGTTAAAACCATCCCTCTCTTCTAGCTTAGTACACCTGAGTGGTTATCAACTCGTTAGATATGACAGAACCATGAAGGTGGTGGAGGTGTGTGTATGTACATCAGAGATGATATTAAATATAAAGTACTATCTGTATCACAGAATCATACAATATGACGCCATGTCACTTAGACACAACACATCATATTGCAGCCTCACATAAGTAGATTGATCATATATATACTTCAATCTCTAATAAAGTGATCTCTTCTGGACAAGTCGCGGTCCCCGGAATCTCACATCATGATCTTGTTTACCTCTCCTACTCAATGTGTGTGGCTAAAATTGCACCTAAAGTAATCACATATCGTGACATTACATCCATTGATACAGGCAAACTGAATGCTGACGCTCAGTCCATGCCCTGGTACCTGGTCAACTATAAGTTAAATGTTGATGACAGGTTAAATCTTTTTAATGAAATGATACTTGAATTGTACGATAAACATCCACCAGTAAAAGCTCTACGTGTTAGTAGACCACCTGTGCCTGGGATGACTAAATAAATTAGGTTATTGATGAGGGGACGTGACCAAGCATATGTGAAATTTAAACGAGGATTGAAAATCAAGCCACTTACTGACAATATAAGTTTAGAGGAGTATAAACGTCTGTGTAATAAATGTACCCAGGACATTAGGAAAGCTAAAATGGACTTTTCCCTTTCACTCTCTAATACTATCCGAGCACCCCAAACAACTATGGAGGGAACTGAGGAGGATGGGAGTGGGGCATACACTACTCAAAAGCACTCATATGCACATCAGTCCCAATAAACTAAATGAAGAGTTTCTTCACATTCCTAATTTAACTAATAAGATAGCTAGAACACAAACTGTAAACAATATTTATGCCTCTAATTCAAGTAATTATAATAATGACTATAATAGTGACAGTAATTTGTACTTTACCCATGCGACTCATCATGAGGTATACAAATCAATAATGAGAATAAAATCGAAAGCACAGGGTTTAGACAAAATTTCAATATTGCTAATATAAACAATTTTAAGAAATGTTATATCAACAATAATTGACTTATTCAACTTCTTACTCGTGACCGGACAGTATCCCACACTTTGGAAACTTGCACTTACTACGCCCGTATCTAAAAAGGACTAGTAAAAGATTTACATGACTTTAGACCTATAAGTATCCTTCCGTATCTTTCTAAGGCACTAGAATTCCTAGTGGATCAACAAATTTAATGACACATTAACAAACACAATTTGTTAACTGCCTATCAATCAGGATTCAGATCACATCATAGTACATGTACCGCGCTGATAAATGTCACAGAGAACATCAGACTAGCCATGAATAAGCGCGAGTTAACACTTCTTATATTATTAGATTTCTTAAAAGCTTTTAATACGGTGGATTTTATTGTTATATTAGCAAAATTGCATGTGTTATTTAATCTCTCTTTAGGCAGTATAAAGTGGATAAAGTAATATTTGCATGGACTCCAGCAAAGTGTTATGATAAGCAACACGTTCTCAACATGGCGCCCACTTGAGGCTGGTGTTCCACAGGACTCAGTTTTAAGGCCATTGCTTTTTTTTCTCTATATGTGAACAATATCACTTTTTCAATGTCATACTGTAAATATCATTAGTATGCAGATGAACTTCAAATATATATTTCCAATAACCGTTCTTCAATAAATACAGCCATACAACAAATAAATATTAACCTAGCTGCAATAAATGCTTGGTCTGAAAAAATTGACTTAAACTAACCCTGATAAAACTCAAGCCATTATTATAAGAACTAGCAGATTACTACTGAATGTGGACCGTTCCCTGCTGACTGACACGATTAGGAGTAGCCACAGTACAACTGACAACAATTACTAAAAACCTTGGTGTGATTATTGATGAGAATCTTAATTGGACAGATCAGGTAACTTGCAAGAAAGTGTATGCCTGCTTACATTCACTGAGAAGGCTAAAGTATTATTTCCCAGAAAATGTACGAATTATCCTTGTTAACGCTTAATAATGCCACACTTTGATCAGTGCGACGTGGTATAAAATGACTTAGGTGATCTAGCAGAACGACTATAACGACTACAAAACCCAAGTGTTCGATACATATTTAACTTTAAACGGCATGACCATATTTTTATGTATTTTAATAAACTGGGTTAGTTAAGAATAAATCAAAGGCGAAGGCTACATTTATTAGTATTGCTTCACAAAATATTATCAACATCTCAGCCTCAATACTTCTCCTCGCGGTTCCTATTTCTGAAGGATAAACCTCTACAGATGTCTATTGCCATACATAGATCTCAAACATATGCTCGTTCTTTCACTGTCCTGGCATCACAGGCTTGGAACAAACTAGATAACGCTACTCGTCATCTATCATCTAGACACGTCATCTATCATCTAGACTCGTCATCTATCATCTAGACTCGTCATCTATCATCTAGACTCCACTTCGAGTATGCGGTTAAGCAATTTATCTTGTCTTATAAGATAAAATGAGTTCTTGAAACTACTTGAGCTTTATATGAGCGTGTGTGAATGAGTGTGTGAATGTTTTCCTACTTATTTTAATATTTCTTTATTAAATTGTATTTCAATAAATGTAATAGTGTATGTTGTATTCAACACTGGTTAAGTGGAAGAGAAGATTACGCCTTAACTTCGCCAGATAAATAAAGGGTGTTTATTATGTTGATGATTATTATTATTGTTGTTACAACACTACCATGGCACCCTAGTGACTTACATGTTTGGGGTGGACCCCAAGCGGTACGGGTTGAAATGGATGGTTCGTGGGAAGTGAGGCTTAAGAGTTAGTCTAATAATGTATATTTATTAACCAGTTCAGATGACTAAACTAATACATGAGTAACCGGATAAATCTCCCGTGACGAGGGAGCAGATACGATTGACGGACTCGCAATCCTTCCTCTAGACCCGCGATTGATCCTCCGGTGGGTGTGAACCACAACATCACATTTTATTCCGTCGTTTGGTGAGTCATTGCTAGATACTGACCCCCATGCACTCAGCATGGCTACAAACACTAAACAAGGCGTTATTCTATCACCTAAACTGTTGATCTAGATCTCCCACCAGTCAGGAAGGTCCATCGGTCGCACCGTACTCGCTCGTCAACAGGATGAAGCTATATGAGCTATATGCTGCTCTCAACAGGATGGCAACCCAATACTCTTGACTTACAAGGAAATGTACGAGCTTGGGTTAAACTCTTTCCAGAGCAAACCTTAAAATAATTATGCTCTTACAATATATTTTCTTTTTAGTACATTTTAGTATACTTACTATATATATCTACTGATTTCCAAACCCTTCCTACACCTCTGACAAGACATCTTGTGAATGTGTGGAATGCCAGGTCGCCACCGTGGTTCGGATTCCACGTTAAACTCTAGGCCCTTCATTTCATCTCACAATCACCCTACCATTACACATTAGCGTAAGTGCGTATAACCCGAACGGGTAGTAAGACGCGGTGCTAATAATAATATATATATCTATATATTAGCATATTGATATATATACTAGAATATTTATAAATATATATAAAAATATATAAGGCATATATTAATATACTAATATCGTTTTGATTAATATTATATTATGAGAGCGACCGAACAAGTATTATATAATATAGCTATTAAATAATTATATAATATAATAGTTTTAATAGAATACACTTACCCCATTGATCTAGGTGTATAAACCAAAACTCCGGAGAAGTAATTGTAATTAATACGTTCGTAAATAATTTCGTGGAGGAAAATGAACTTTTTCGTGTTTAAAGTAATACTTCCAGAAGTTGTATTTTGTGTTTGAGAGTCAGTAACAGAGTAGCTACACTTCATCTACAATAAAATAGGATTCACAGTATAAGGTCAGGTTGTTTACGAAGTAAAAAAAGAGTTGATTACAATAGATATTTTATCTTTATAATTAAGTTCGGGCATTAATTAGTGGAGTTATAATTTATTTTATAATTTGTAAACAAATCAAGTTGCATATATATTCAAATTTGTAAAACATATTTCAGAATGAAACTATTCTTAATAAAGAAATATTATTTAATATGGACCCTTATATACTTTTTATGGTTAATATATATAACATATTTTTTTTAATTTGAAATTTAAATTTAATTTATTATTTAGCACTCTCTGTTTTATAGCATATTAAAATGAGTATAATGAATCAAGTATAATAGTTTTCCATTATACAGCAAATAGTTTAAAAAAAGTAAAGATATTGTCAAAGTATGTTTTGACAAAATTATTATTTATAAATAAGGAGTAGATGTCCTAAATATGTAACATAAAGCAAACAATACTAATGGTTGTAAAATAGTAATGAATCTCCACTCTATTTTTATGCGTAATATATTATATAATATCAACAACTACACGATTTGTCATAGCTCTGACCCCTCAGGTGTGAGATTCATCAAAGATTATTTGCTCAAATAATGTGCTATTGATGTGCTCATTGTATATAAAAACATTGACTGCATATGACTCACCAAAAGTTCAGGAAACACATACGTAACGTAAGTATTCAAATTGAAGTATTCAGCAGTCTCATTATAGCTGTACAGCGCGTTGCCTAGCTGTTGCATACTCGTGAAGTCCCCCAGGGAACGATTGGTTATAGATAATTCAAACGACCCATTGGAAACCTAGAAATTAGTATCAAACATTTTTTTAACAGGTTATTAAAAGTAATATTGTCAACCTAGTACTATATTGAATAGTTCTATTTTTCAACCAATTATACGGAGCTCGATTATAAACCTAAAAATATTTTAAATATATATATATAAGAGATTCAGAGCCTTATAATAACTTAATAATGTCAGGAGACTCGATCTTGGACCTCGGGACCTCCAGATGTTATAGAACCAGATTCCTTGGTTTTGAGCTTTGATGTTGGATCATTTGGGGTGCGGCGTAGCAGACATGGGAAATAGGGTGCTGCCATTTGGGCCCCGCCAACTGGGCGCTGGCAAGACTGGGTGCCAAGACAATAATGGGCACCAATGTAAAAAGTAATCATTGTTTTTAAGTAAATACTCATTTTTAGAACAATTTAAAAAATCATAACAGAGGAACCTTACTTTGTTTGTATTTATAAAGTTAGCATGGCCTTAAAAATGTGTTTTGATTGTAAAAAAACACAAAAATATGGTTAGGTTAGGTTAGGCTAGTTATTTTTCATGTTTTTCTTATGTGTTTAATTATTTTAAATTTCAAAATATCAAGTAGTCTAACTTTATAGATACAAACAAATTAAGGTTACTATGTTATGATTTTTGTTAACATACCCAAAAATGAATATTTACGCAAAAATCAATTATCAAGTTTTTACAATTGCACCCAGTTATCTAGATGCCCAGTTAAATGCGCCCTGTTGGCGGGGCCTAGTTGTTCTACACTAGTGGCGTGGAAGAAATACTAATGAGAAACTAGAATTACCTTAGTAAGATGAGACTATTTAGTATGGGAATGTTGGCATTGCTTAAAAATTTAAAGAAATAAGTGATAAACTCCGGATTCATTGACAAATTCAGGGATATACAGAATAAATTAACACTGGATGTTAAAATCAACAAAAAGTACAACGGTACAAACAGTTTAAATTACAAATCAATATTCGGAGTCACTCATAACTAAATTTGATGCCGTCTTGGTGACGAAGGTAAAACAGTTCGGTGTATTAAATAATTAGAGTTCAAACTATATTTATAAAATATATTTTCAGTATGGATTTTGAAATGTTAAGACTTTCACTTGATGAATTCATTAATGAAATCTAATAAATTATAGTAAAAATATGATTTAACCACTCAGCATATTTTCACCATCATATACAAAATGGGGAGAAGTAATTCAATTTCCATTATGGAGCAAACATATTTTAGTATCAATTATATTTGTAATAAAGAGATAATTCAAAAGTATAATATGTTCACTTGAAGAAGTAAGTTTTTTTAAGAGTCTAGTTTGTTTTCACTGTGCATATATAGGTGGCTTAAACCCGTCACAACAGAATTAGTAGCTTGATTTAGGATCAAGTCTGGTAGAAAAACAGTAAAAATTTGGTGAGATTGCATAAAAATTTCAAAGTCTAACCCTGAATTATTTGTATATCATATATCTTATTTCAATAGAATACTTTCAAAAAAGCTGAAAACTTTATAGTGAGTGTTTTCCTTCATTTGGACACTATTCTTTCATCTTGAAAAGCTTTATCATGTATTTAATAACTTTTTATCTCATAATATTACAAAAATTAAATATTTCTAAAAAGTATATCTTTTAGTGTGCCCCTATTTGCATTACAAGCCTTATCAAAAACGTGTCATCCAATAAAAATTACGTTTAATAATTATTATACTATATGTGGACTTAAACATTTTGAGAATAGTAAATAATTCTTAAAATTTAAATACGAGTATGACTGCGTAATCCAATAGCCCGTGATATTAATTCATCACTCATATGTAGCTGACGATTTCCATACGTCCATCACAGATTCTGCCTTAAAATTTGAGGGATGAATAACCCTTGACAAGCCAATTCAGTGGTTAAGGTAATGGCATAATAAAACATATGTCCTTCTTTAAATACCGTATCCAAGTGTCATTTTTAAAATTTAAAGCATATGCTATTCATATAAACAATAAACGTAACCCCAAATATAATAGCGTTGCTATTAAATCCATCATAAACAAAGAGATATAATTAAAAAGTACAAAGAAATAGATGTCGACAACGCGGACCATATACCAAGTTAGCAATAAGCTGCAAGGAGGTTTTTATACTTGGCTCGTCTCATACAAAACCAAATCCCATTTTACTACCTCATCTTACTACTTATTCAGGTTATTGCATATGGACTAATTACAGTAGTGAGCTAGAGATGAGTAAAGTTGAATTTTAGGGAAAGTTCACGGGTGTTTGCGTGAAGGCAGGGTGAGAAATCATTTAGGGAATACCACAGTCCACCTGACCGAGGTTCGAACATTGATCTCTCTATCATCAGCAGTCTAGTCAATTGCAAGGCTGATGTCTTGAACCTTTTGAACTCCAACAAAACAGTTCGCATCGAGAATTGATGGCGAAACTGATCCGAACTTACACGAAGCTCCCCGAGCTACATCCATATTTAAGATAATATTAATTTATAGTTAAACAATTATACATTAAAATACTAAGACCCTTATACATTGTTATAGTCATCATAATAATAAAAAAAATCCCTTAAAAAATAACAAAATGTTATGTAGTTTTCCTGTCAGACAAACGTACGCAGTTGAGATGATATCTGCCAGAACGAACTACAACTATTCCCTAAGATGGAGGTTCCATCAGGTTCTTTTAAAGTAGTCGAGATAAATTGGATATCCTTACAGGTTAATCGAAACAATAATGTAATATAATATATAAAGGGTACATAGCTTAGGTTATTACTGATATTACGAGAACAATATACATCAAGCGTCGTTGCGAGTAGAGTCAACAACTTCAATTGTGCGCTGTGCTAATATATATATATTAAACAATTTTACGAACGTAGATGGTCGAATGCATAGGGTCTGACTCTAACCCAAAAGGTGTGAATTCAACCGTATCTGGGTAAAATGTCGGTGATTTATTTGTTAGGAATAGAATGATTTCCATTGAAAACTAAGAAATAAATTAAACAAATGAAATAACATGAAAAGTGAATTTGAATTTTTGTCAAACATATAGATTGAAAGGTGAACCACCACGAAGATCAAAGAAAAATATATACTAAATATGGGATTCAAGAAAATAGGAGATAAGAAATGTAGCATATATGTATTATTAGACTCTCCTTACAAATATGGCTAACGATTATCTTATAAAATAGTTCAGGCCTATATTTTAAACCTACAGTTGTTCGAAAGAGTATTCCTTGAAGATAAAACTTCTTCTTTACAATCAATACTGAGAGAAAGCAGCAATTTTATTCCAGACAAAAGGTTTTGTCCATTGGCAGCTGGTGTATAGGCACTGAGGAACTGCACTATTCCCTATTTCCACTTGATATTATCGATACCATTTAATATAATGAGTCCTTTTTCTTTAATTATTTATTTATTTTTGTAGTACAAAATATATTCCTTAAGCTTAATGTCAGTACTTCAGTAGCCATCCCCCAGTTTATGAAAAAGATAAAACAATCTTTGAATGGAACTGTGTGCTTCACAGTACCAGCGACGTGGTGTTTTACTTGTGCGCATACGCACATAGGAATGGGGTGGGGAGGAAGGCGGTACTGGCAGATAGAGAGAGCACTGTTGCTCTCGCAGTGCCGGCTCTGGCGTGAAGGTGGAAGGAAGGTTTTTTTTACTCAGCGTGTGTTGTGCTTAAAAACCGTGTACCATATTCTTGAATGTGATAAAGTGTAGAAGAGTGTAGAGTTAGATTATTATTCTGCTTCCAGCTATTCTATTTGATTCATCTTTATTCGGTTCTATTATTTAACAGATAGATTTAACCATGGTCTTGCATCCCCAAGAAATAAGTTCCGTGACTGTAAATAAGGAAGTGTGTCACTATACATGTGTTGATATATTTAACAGATATTCTTCCACTAAACACTTAGTAGCTGCTAAATTGTTCAACAAGAATTGCTTCACTAGATTTAATAATGAACATCCCACAAAAGAGATAGTACTGACCACTGAAGCTTATCCCATGATTGACAAAGAAATGTTTGAAACTAAACTAAAAGTATTCTATTTTAGGACTGATATTCATGAATATTGCAAATTAATTAATCTGCTAAAGATTATCTGGGAAAATAATATAAATGATGTTTTTAGTGAAATTACGAAACTGATAAAAATCCTTTTGACAACTCCCGTGACTACATCAGAGACAGAGCACTGCTTTTCAACATTGAAAATAATAAAGACTTTTTTAAGAATCACTATGAATTCAGAAAGACTAAATGCGCTTGCACTACTTTCAATGGAGAAAAATTTCCGCAATTGTCATCCAGAGTTCAAGGGGAAGATTATTTAACTTTTTGAGCAAATTAAAACAAGAAAGATGGATTTCATTTTTAAATGAATAGATCAAGTTTGAACTGTAACAATTTGAGCTAAATAAAGTAAAAAAGAAATATTTTTTCTTAAGATTTTATCAAATTTTTGAATTTTTTTTCTTTTTATACATGTTTTATTCCTTTTACACAATTTTAAACCAAAGAATTAACATTTTCTGAAGCAGCACCCCCACTGATTTTAGCTACGAGCCACCACTGGTTTTGTCTAAGGAATATTCATAATATTATTCAAGGATACCTATTTTGTAAACCAATCAATATTCTTTAATTCTAGACTATATTAAATAATAACTTCAAATTAATAGGTTATATCTTAATCTTTATTCTCTAATGTATACAATAATTATCATTAACTACTTACTGTGTCGATGTTAGTATGAATATCATCCAATGACATAACTTCTATATTTTGTTCTAAAAGAAGGCTTTGCCGATCTTTCAGAAAATCACTGGCATAGTTTTTAATATCAATAATAGTTATGTCATCAAGATAATACCTAGAAAATTAAAGATATTAAATGCAATGTAAACACTGGTTAACTGTTTAAAAAAAAACCTTCAATTTTTTTTTTATTTTTAGAATTTATCATTTATATAAATATAGACTAAATTATAGTTACGGTAAAATTTTAACAAAGCTTTCAGCCAATATTGTTTATATTTATAACATTATTAGATTTTAAAAAAATTATTGAAATTAAAACTTTACCATTTAATAAATAAAACATTTTTCTAAAATAGAGTAGGTCTATTATAATGCTTATTGAATACTATTTTTTTTAAATTATACAATATCCTACCTGAAGTAATTTGTCACATCGATATCAGCATAAACAAATTCAGCAAATTCAAAAATATTGTCTTCGATGTATTGCTGCGTGTTACGTTGGTAGTCATTATTAATGATTGTTAAAATTTGCTGTTGGACTTGTGCGGGTATAGTTTCTTCACTCACAATCGTACTATCTAATGATCTATGAGATATAAAGGAAAATAATTTTAACATAATTATGTAGGTAATAAATAGTTTATGGTGTACATTAACTAAATTATATACAAATTTGGCACTTAATATCAAATCTAAATTGATGATATTCTTTGTCATTTTTCCAGGTGATATTAGTGGTCTCGTAAATGTATCCTTAAGTTTAGGCCTATAACTCAAATTTATCTTTTAGAAAGAAACTCAATATTCATTTTGTAATAAATGTTGTTATAAAATGAACGACAATTATAATGAAAAGTAAACTTTAGGATTGAAAACTTATTTTATTGCTTCTTGAAACCAAAAATGTTGATTATGTAGTTGGAACTATCATTATTACTTTTGAAAAAAGAAGAAAATTCTCCAAATGTGTAGATTTCTTAGGTTTTCCATGAGCTTAAACCTTAGGTATTGAAATAAATAAGTAGGTTACAAAAACAAATATCCGAATTAGGCGTTAACAGTTTTTGCGAGATAATTCAACTATTTGCTTTCCATTATTATTGGCTTTATAAATTATTGCTTTCCTCTATCAGCAAAATTAAAAATAATTGTAACAATGCACCACACATAATTTCCCTCTTCTTTACCTGACTGTACCCATAAACAACACTATATTTGCCTAGTGTCAATCATAAGATGAGCTAAACAAATATTAGACACTGTTAAACAAACATAAAGGAGTAAAGAACATTACATCTCACCAAAGGACATAATATATGAAATAATATACAATGTTACATAAACACATAAAATAGACATTTTCGCTTACACATTTGCCTGAACTTATTGTTTTTAGGTATTTTGGCTTTTGGCTCGGAAATTAGTAGTTTACAGATTATTAATTATGCTAAAAGTATTTTATCTTTAAAGCTCCCGACATTTTTCAATAGTAAAGTTGTCCTTATATCAAAATTTGGATGGGAATATACCAAAGCATATATTGAATTGGAGGCTAGAAGCTTATGTAAAGTTCCCTCTTAGTAATTTTCCTAGAACAATGACAAATGACACTTTGTTTACTGACAGATAAGAATTTGAATCGAAATTTTAGATCTGATTTTGAGTAAATTTCTTTATATAATGTATTTTCACTCTGAAGTAAACTATAAACATCAACAAAAATTTGTATTAAAACCAAATCCTATCAATACATGTATTAGTCAAAATACTTTATATAAAAATAATCAAACAATCAAAACGAGACAACTAGAGAATGGGAATTCATTAATCAAACAGAGATTTTAAGGAATCGATGTCAATTCTAGGAACTCAACGTAGGATCACAACACGTCATATTCTCCTGCCATCACTAGATAGCTTTACATGTGTGTTCAGTAGTGTATGCGTGTGTGTCCTCTCTCTTTAAGGAAGAGTTCCTCTAATATAGCTATATGGGTGTCCCATTCCTCCCACGCCCCACTAATAAACTGCTGGACATTCTCATGCGAGTGGCTAAGACAAAGAATGGTCTGTTTAAGGATCTCCAAACCATACTCAAGAGGATCCCTGTGTAATGAATGTACAGGAAATTCCATAAGGACGATGTCATTGCGTTCAGGGCACTGCATAACAACGTGTGCACAATGTGGAGTGGGATTGTCATCGGCAATGAGCAAGTGAAGTCCTACTTCCCTCCTGGATGGAGGCTCAATAGGCTCCAAGATGCCCAGCACGTATTTGATACTAGTCATAGTGTCTTTAATGGGAATTAGTGATGTGCTATGGCCTAACATTATCAGAATCCAAAACATCACAGATCCCCCACTGAGAGCGTGGAAATCCTGCTCATGCTTGTATTTGTATCTACGTCCAAACTCTAATCAAACTGTCAAACATATTTGATTGGGTCTCAGTGCAACCCTACTCTAATCGCCAAACAAGATATAGCTCCACCATTGCATTGTCCAATTTCGATGGACAATGGCGCAATTTCTTCCGCAGATGTTGTTTGGTGGTAGTAGTGAGAGACAGTGTTTGATCTCCTAGAATGGAATTGAACCTTTGAAGACACCTACGCACCGTATGAATATATATGTTAATCCCAAATTCTCGGGAAAGATCATTTCTTAGAAACCTGACGGTGGAACTTGGACGGCTCGTAGCGGAGATCTGCACCTAACGATCTTGGGCTGCTGTTGTCACAAGAGGATGACCTGTGCGAGGTCTGCCCTCAATACTCTGTGTCTTTCTGAATATCCTTCACTCTCTTGAAACATCACTTTGACTACAATGTACGGTAAATGCTACATATAATTGTGTATACCCACTTTAAAGTGGTCACAATCCAGGTTCGGTCAAACGTCACTATCGGTGTATGAGGCAATTTCTCAGGCAGTTGTAATGAAAACAGACTGAATATACCTTTTAACTGAACCGATGCCATGATGCTGTTGTTAACAAACACAACCATGCATTTGGAGGGTTACCTCCACCATATAGTAAGATTACATGAGGTTCATGTTATCTCATCTACATTATCTGTTATTATGCAACACTGTTGTTTGTGTTTAAATTATTAGCTATAGATTAAGAGTTTAATAAATCAAAAAATCCCTTTGGGTAATCTTATAAAAATCTTTACTATTAAGTATCATTCCAACCGGTCAAATGGTTTGAGCTGCAAGGCGATAGAAGATCAGACATTTACACGGACAGAGAATATTTTGAAAACACCCTTTTTTCGGATTGAAACGTTAACAGACCTCAAAATCTTGAATTACTCTTTTTATTCATTACAATACTTCCTTTCCTCTAGGGTTTACTAGAAATTAATATTAACATTACTTGTACACACTAGGATTTTATTATGTATTTAGGCCTGAGCAAATTTTTAGCTCTCAAAATTTATTAATTTATGAAAGTCCCAAACTGGCGGTTACTCATTTCTAGTCATAAGGCTTGAAGTAATATTTTAAAGTAAAGAAAACACATTTTGGTGTATACCTCTAAGTAAGGCTAGGTTTATATTCACGTATAATCCACAACCAATATTTAATAGAGTATAGCACAAGGTACTCAAGTTCAATCATATTAGTTACAATGATAGCATTTATAATCAGTATACAGTGAATAATAACAAGTTAAATATCAATCATATTTATTTGACTTTAAGTTCTTATCGCTATACATGGAGCGTAATATAGATAATAATTGGACTTGACACGTATCACTCATTTAGAATGAGAGGGGAAGCACCAGCCAATTAAAGGCCATTATAAACAGCAGACCAAAATTAACCTATGTGTCATGTTTGAAATATATATGGTAGCCATACTGCTTTTTTTTTTATCGAATTTTATTTATTTTAACGTCAGTGATTATATTTGTTGATAATATTGAAAATAAAGAATAGTCTATTAGCTAAATTATTCCCTCTGTTATTGAAAAATAATTGTTCTATAATATTCATGACTATAATAAAGTCTGAACTAAATAAAAATCAAATTGTATTTAATTATATGGACAAAATTTAATATAATTTTTTTGTTAGTTAAATTTCAGTTCCAAAAGAAAAAACCAATCAAGTTTGTTTTCCGAATAACTTCTTTAGTGAAATATTATTTTTAGTCATTATCTAGTATTGAAGAGAATTTAGGCCATTTTCTATGATTAAAAGACAATCGATTTAATTAAGACTTTATACACCACGTTTCATTATAAACCAATATATTTTGCTAAGAATATTTCACTGTACGCAATACACTATTTACTATTAGTTATTCTTTATTCACGAAAATAAACCCAGCTTTTGCCAGAGAGAATCTGACATGTTTTTGAAGTTTGGTTTCTTTGTGTTGATTTAACACACACACACACACAAAATCTAATATTTTAGAATATTTTAATACATAAATTCACTATATTATAACATTATATTATAGCTGAATATAACATTACTTACCCTTGGTTTAATGTTTTGAGTATCACATAGTCAGATTCATACACACCATCATTTCTTAGACTAATGAGAAGTTGATATTGGAATTCAAACCCGATTATTTGTGTTATAATCTTTCCAGTAATTACAGCTCCAGTTTGTTGCTCGCTCGCCACAAAACTGTTGTTCATCTATATCATATAAAATTGTTAATCACTTAGTTTGTTACTAATACAAGACTACTCAGTAATTAGTATATCTCTGATTGAGATCACTATAACAAATAAATTACCCTTTTTAAATAATCATAATAAATTATTATGTATCAAAATATGCTACACACTCTAGTAAAGTTAATATGTGAATTTTTTATATATATATATTTATAT
>CABFVZ010006534.1:0-17344 GCA_902151445.1 Timema monikensis
CTTTTAGGCCAACTGACTTTTAGGCCATCTGACTTTTAGGCCAAATGACTTTTAGGCCATCTGACTTTTAGGCCAAATGACTTTTAGGACAAATGAATTTTAGGCCAACTGACTTTTAGGCCAACTGACTTTAGGCCAAATGAATTTTAGGCCAACTGACTTTAGGCCTACTGCCGCGTCTCCGAATTTGATTCTTACGCTCTTTCGTGGACAAAGATATTTCTCTTTGGTCAATTTTTCTGTAAAACTTTTCTTAGTTCCTTCTTCCAAAGAGTAGTAACAATGCACCTATATTATTTCATATTGTATGATCTTTGGTGTAGTGTTTCTACAACAGTGTATATACCTATTTTCGTTTCACGAATCTTAAGATAAAGGCGGGAGAAAGGTTTATTTAGGTTCGGAAGCACATTAAATGTCAATATTCATCATAATCTACAAGTTGAATTATTTCAGGATTACAATATTTTCTCTCTATACGGGAAAGTAAAAATATTTTACCTATGTTCAAAAAGGATAAAGCGTTTTGTAAGCAATATAATATTATAATAACATTATTATCTTAAAACGTACAAATTAAGTGAATATAATGTTGTTAATACTATTAGCGATGACCTGGCGGTCCAGGGGTAAGGTGTCGGACTTCTGTGCTGGGGGTCTGGGGTTCAATCCTCGGTCCCAGCACAGATTTATCTGATTGCAAAACCCTTCCTTCACCTCTGACAAGACATCTTGTGAATGTGGGGAATGCCAGGCCACCACCGTGGTTCGGATTCCACGTTAAACTGTAGGTCCTCCATTTCATCTCACAATCACTCTACCATAACACATTAGCGTAAGTGCGTATAACCCGAACGGGTAGTAAGAGGCGGGGCTAATAATAATACTATTAGCATATACACTATCACTACCCACGTCAGTGAGTACATAGTCAAGCTCATTGTCTGGTTTACCGGTGATTGGAATGTCAGGGTTTGAATCCCGGCCAAATATACTGAGGGTAGTTTTCCTAAAAGGGTTCCCATGCAAATGTGGGTTACACCAATATAGTAATTAGTGGCCTACTTGCATCTATAACCGAATAGGTAGTGAAACAAAGGTAAAACAAAAACATCTCACCTCTTTTGATGTCTCTGCTGATGGTTCTTTTACTAACCAGGTGACAAAACTTGACATATTTATCTAAATAACACTAATATTGTATTAGCAACAGGCCACTGCTATTTTACCACTGATTCCCACACAATCTTTCACAGCCCTGTAATAACTAGCAATGTTGTTAAAATATTGTGTATCATTTCAAAATGGTGACAGTTAGAAAATAATGTTTCGAGTAAGTACGCCCTTAAACTTCAGTAATATGGTCTGATTAGTAGAAGTAATTTTGATTTAGAGTTGTGTGTTTTTTTCCAACTAATATCAAAGCGAAAAAACGTATTTAGTGCATTAAAGCAGACAAGTCGACCATTGCCAATAATGTGAAATATTAAGCCTTGGTGATAGAGCGAGTTTAGGAGGCCTTGGAAAATAAATATATTATAATTTTTCTTCTCGTCATCAACATCATGGAGGCCGTGACACGCCTTGTTATGGAAGGGGTCAAATTAATATTTACCTTTTAAATAGTTATAATATATTGACTCGAACAATAATTTCACCAATTATGATAATGAAGCGTGGTAAGGGAATATATAACTTGAAACGGGCGATTGGTACAGCTAGAGACGATCTGGAACAACACCAAAGCATGGAAAAAAAAAAAGACAGGTTCGTTACCTTGACTCCTACCTTAATATTCCTATATAGGCAATATAAACTATTTCTCTCTTCTATATTAATAAAATTAATAGTGTATTTGTCTGTTGTGAGCGTTGTGCGATATAAATCGCAATCGGAGGTCTGAAATTTTAAAATTCTTAGCCCCTTTGCACGAACATGTGCACCTCTAAGCCGAAAGTCTAACATTCGTAGCCCCTGTACACGAACATGTGCACCTCTAAGCCGAAATTCTAACATTACGTAGCCCCTGTGAACGAACATGTGCACCTCTAAGCCGAAATTCTAACATTCGTAGCCCCTGTGAACGAACATGTGCACCTCGAAGCAGGAATTTAAAAATGTGTACTTGATTTTTTAAATAAAATAAAAACTGGGTCGGAAACATAAAATGAATACTTTTTTTACTGTCTGTTTGAAGTGATAAAAGCTTTGCTCGGGGTAACGCCGGGTGCTTCTGCTGATAATATGCCTATATATCATACTAATGGCATCATGGGAAACTATATTTCATCACACACCGTAAACATAATTTATGATTGGAATAGTAACCATGCAGAGTAAACATATTCCTTGTAGTGATAACACCGAGACCTACAAAGATCGGTGTTATTACATATTGAAAGTGTTGGGCTCACTCTATATTTACAATCAACATATTTGAAATAAACAGGGACTAGAGACTGCAATAATAAAATCTCATATGTAAGGTTTGTATTGTTGTAGACAACATTACAATAATCATCCTTGTAACACACATGTATTATTTTATTTACTAAAAATCCATTGTACAAAACTTATGTCATCAACACAACACATGTCCGACATCTTAGCTCAGTCGGTAGCGTGTTTGTCTACTGAGCTAAGGGTATCGGGTTCAACTCCTAGCATGGCTGAAAAATTTATCACTTGTGAAATGTGGGTTTCCCCTTTCAAAGTGATGAGTTAACGGTCGGAGATTGGATGTTGTGTCAGTTATAGATTTGAGTTAGTTTATAAGTCGTATGCTGATATAATCAGTCAGTTCAGGAAGTGTCTGTTAAATACTTCAAATGAATTGAATGAAAATGAATAAATATAACACGTTATTATGAAGTGTTAAATTTTACTGGCCCCATTTTCATCTACGGGAATAAATGATACAAAAGCCACTAAAAACTTTATTTAAATGATAAAAAAATAAAGTTATGAGATGAAAATTTGAAATATCTATCCATTTTAAGCAGGAGTGGCGTTTTATTTACGATCCACTTGTCGCCATCTTGAAACTACTAACCATGGCAACTACTGACTCCATACTGAGAATTAATCCGGGAATAATTCAAGGCCAGATAATATTTAGCTAACTGGCAGATTACTTCACTACCAAGAGGCAATCTATAAGAAACGCATAATCAGACATTTAAATTTTTAATGTTTCCATGTGATTTTTTATGCTACTAATTTGTAGGTTTATATTCTTTCCATTGTTTCCCACATTTTTTAAAAAATATTCCAAGCAACTTAAGTTGCTTCCAACCAGCAACGTTCATCTTCTTTAGAATATAATCATTCTTGAAGACGGTAATTACAAATAGAAACATTTTTAAACTTGATGGAATCTGTTTGAGCGAACAAGAAAAGGTGTTTAATCCTTAGTATTTTAAAATTTCATAAATAAATGTTAAAAGGCTACCAAAGTTACATTTCGGTGTACCAAGAGTGAGGTTTGTTCTCGTAGTTTCTAGGAGGTTCTTTGAACGAGGGTTATCGTAGGAACCGTTGACTTAGCGCAAGAAGGAGAAGAAGAATCGTCAAACATTTCTTTATTTTCAACCAGGTGGAATTCTGGGAGAGGAACCCACACAAATATATATTTAGAGAAAGTTATTATTAATAATCTTTAGTCTATTATTATTAGCACTGCGTCTTACTACCCATTCGGGTTATACGCACTTACACTAATGTGATATGGTAGGGTGATTGTGGAATGAAATGGAGGACCTACAGTTTAACGTGGGATCCGAACCACGGTGGAGGCCTGGCATTCCTCACATTCACAAGTTGTGATTAATACATAAATCTGTGCCGGGACCGAGGATTGAACCCCGGCTGCCAGCACAGAAGTCTGACACCTTACCCCTAGACCGCCAGGTCACCTTTAGTATATTAACTAAAAATAGTGATATCCCCCTAAAAAATATTACGCATGTAAAAAGGTTCGACAAGTTATGTGCATTCGCACTAACTAAAAATTCTTACTTCATAGTAATCAGTATAAAAAATACAACACAAAGCTTTACATTTTACATCCATTTTACATCCTGTTTCCAGCCTGTGGCCTGGGTCATTTTCTTACTACCGGCTTGCTAGGCCTGTCATAGCTTCATATGTCTTATAATATATATTATGAATAGGGCGAACACAGCATCCAGTCCCCGACCGTTAATTTATCATTGTGAAAGGGTAAACCCATATTTTCATCAATAATAAACTTGTATCGATGCCAGGAATCGAGCCTGGGACCCTTAGCTCAGTAAGCAGACGCGCTACCAACTGAGCTTATGTATCGGTCTTCACAACACAAACCCACATTTACAACAAAAAACCTACAACGGATATTATGTTGTTAATATCAAATTTAAGCGAAATATTTTACAAATACAAAATCAGTAATATCAAAATGTCATCAAAGCACAGAGTTATTTATAATTTAAATAACATTTTAATAACTAACCCGGAAAAACACACAAAAAATCGCACTTATTAACAAATAAAAGTACTGTTGTTTTAATTTAAATACTTCACAAATACAAACAAACTGATAGCAAGAAATAATGAAAAGTTTAATATTTTTTGTCATGGAAAATTAAATACCTACAATATATTAACATTTAATGTAAAACCTATACAAAATGTTACTTTTGATAGTAATTCTAAACTTGTATACACAATATTCTTATGACACAAACAGTATGTATTATAATGTTAGACCTTGGTGTGGTACGCTGTTAGACTATATTATATTTTATGACATTGTTAGACTATGGTTGAACATTAAGATTATTTCGTCTAAGTGGTGGAAGGTTCCAGAGAACTCTCTATTCTGCACTCAATCATGCCGCTAATGTATTTTTGTCGTTATAGCTTATTGCCTACTAATAGGCGGACTGTCTTTCCTCCATCTTATTTTATGACTTCATTTCATAATGGCTGGAGTGTGAATATCAACAGTGAATATAATAACTCTTAGAGGAAAACTAGACACGGTCTTGCTTCGTTAAATCGACCACACCCATGGCAATACTTTCGATAGCGTCTTTTATGTTTGTTTTCATGAATGAAAATAGGAGTTATGAGGGAGTGTAGATATATATATCTGAAAAGACTGCTACCTTGGCCATGTTAATCTATTCTCTCTTTTCTGAGGAATAAACTAAGTTTTGTTTACCAATTTAGTTATAGGTAATGTATTTAAATGCTGTGACAAAGAAAACCACTTATAAGGAATACTTGCACGGTTTTACCCAAATACTGTGAACATATGTGATAAGCGCAAAACAAAACTAACATGAAATGCGTCTCAACGGTTTTTAAAGTTTTATAAACAAACAAAAAACTTATCCGTGGGCCCTTGTTCTTGTTGGATCTTTGGTGAGGAGAGGATATGTGTTCGTATCCCACCTGGGGCTGTATTCCTAATCATTTTTAAATCCATCTCAAATACTTTTCCCATTTAATCAACGGCCACGCGAGAGGTTCACGCATTAATTAAGGAATAAAGCACTCGGTACAATAGGTGATTTTCTACTATTCTTCAAGCAGGGTGCGAATTACTAAGAGGAAAACAAAAAGTATGGTAACTAGCACGAAGAAAAAGAAAATAAAGATTAAGATTGGAAGAGAGGAAGTTTAACTGGTCTCAGTTTTCAAGTAACTGGGAAGCTGTATACGCAAATATATGCGATGTGTACAGGATGTAAAATCTCGAATTGCCGTGGCTAAGGTATCTCTTAATAATAATAAGAGACTGATGTGTGGCCCTCTGGATAAAGGATTGAGGAAGAGACTGGAAAAATTGTTTGTTTTTGAATGTGACATTATATGAGGTTGAGACGTGAACACTAAAGACGGAGGAGTGAAGATTGGAAGCGTTTGAATGTGAATGTGGAGGAGGTCGGAAAAGATAAGCTTTGTGGAAATAATAAGGGATGAGGAATCTCTGTAGAAAGTTAGGGAAAAGATAATAGGTTGTAAAAAACCAGAATAGAAATTGGATTGGTCTCTGGCTGAGAAAGGAAAGTCTCCTGGTGGATGCTATGGAAGGAATGGTGGATGAAAAAAGGGAAGTGGGCGTAGAAGGTACCAGCTAGTGGATAACATCAAGGTTGGAGGCAGCTTCAGAGATATGAAGAGGTTTGCAGAGAACCTATCGCCAGGCAGAAAACTAATAGTAATAAAGAAATATATGAATAATTATTCTATATTCTATGATAGATTTTATTTTATTATATTTTAATTGTATGCTTATCTTCATAAATATTTCAGTGACTGTTTAAAGTGTAGATTAGTCAGTGTATGTGTTTGTTTTATTGTAAATAATCAAAATCTTGAATATTTAATGTGCGTTTTCAATTGTGTTTATTCAACAATGTACTTCATTATCCTGAAAATAACTTGTGGCTCACCGGTGAGGTGGGACTGACCCGTGACCACCAGATCTCCCGTTACATTGGTGTCACAAGTAGAATATTGGTGGTATGTGGTTTGCTTTAATATAACACGAAAGATGGTCACATATATTCACGGTTTGGAAGCTTATATTCTAGCTTTGTCGGAACAAATTGTCCAAGCCTTGGTGTAACATACAACGTCACTATTCAGAAAGATGGAAGATCAAACTACATCTTGGATAGCATCTTTGTGGTACTTGAAAGGAAAGCGACACATTCAGAAGAGTCTGGATTAATTTTATTCATATCAAGTATTCCGTAAATAGAGACTTCCAAACTTTTTACTGTGGACCCTATATACACACCGACAGAGGTCAGAAGAGGACCAGTCTGAGTTCAGGCTAGTGTAGGGTGTGGACCAGCGTGTCCTGGTGAGTGCACCAGAGTGTCCTGGTGAGTGCACCAGAGTGTCCTGGTGAGTGGACCAGAGTGTCCTGGTGAGTGGACCTGCGTGTCCAGTGTTCGTGAACCTCGGGTCAGTGTGAAATGTTCGAACTCTTGGGTTGGTGACGAGTGAAGGACCTTGGTGAATACATGGGTGACCTAGACATTGAGTGCTAACCTGTGATCTGTGTTGATGATAAATATTATTAATAACTAGTCTAAATGTGTGAACAAATATTATTTGTTCAATGGTAATTAATTTGTTTATTTTATCCATGCTAATTATATTTTAAGTGTCTGGTTATCTTTATAAATAATTCAGTGACGGTTTAAATTATAACTTAGTCATTGCATGTGTTTGTTTTATTATTAATAATCAAAATGTTGAGTATTTCTTGTGTGTTTTAAATTGTACTTCACAAAAAATTTACCCCAATATCCTGAAAATAGCTCGTAGTTCACAATATCGTCATAAAATAGAGAACTCAGAAAAACAAGACGCTATCCTTTGATAACGATAACGTTTAGATAATAAAATTAAATCTATAATAAATCTTTCCTCTTTTAATTTATTTTAAACTTATCTTGGTCAGCAGTTACATTCATTGTTACGTCTACAAACATCTGCTGCGCAAAAGAAGAGGAAGTAGTTATCATCCCTGGCTTTAATTTTTTCTTTAACTATTTGATATTTTAGGGTTGCTAAATGAAAGACACATTCTCTGAAAATGTAATTTAGCGGTCAGAAAATAGTAAGGTCGCTTACGGAAACAATTTTAAATTTTGATTACATTTTATTATATAGATTTAAAACTGTAATAAAAATATAATTTTTGTTTTTTGCATCGTCATCAAACTAATCAAAGGCAGTCGAGTCGGACTGAAACTAGTAATATTGAACTCAGACTGAAACTAGTAATATTGAACTCAGACTGAAACTAGTAATATTGAACTCAGACTGAAACTAGTAATATTGAACTCAGACTGAAAGTTGTGTAAGAACAGTGCGTCCGGGCTATCCGCGTATTTACACTCAGGGTTTGAGGATTTATGATGTATAATATTTAAATAATGCACCAGCATGTGCGTAGAAAGAGAGTGTAAATCATTTAGCCAAGTATATCTAAGTGCAATCAGCCAGTTACCAAACCCCGGCTTCTCCATTACCATTAAAGCAGACTAGATGAGCATGACGTTTAGTCCGTGATGCAGGTGGGTATATATGATCCAATCGATATATTCTATTGTAAGAGAATAAAGCGAGCTAAGCGCATTTCCATTCCTTCAATTTGATCTCGAGAGAGGATAATACATCTCAATGCATCAGAGCGGAACTGAACCCCATCCTCTGCTGCACTGGCCGTGTGGCCCTGCTACGAGCCGAGTTGAAATGCTCGCCGATCTAGTAATTTAGTAACAACTGGAGTGGAATATCAAGGATCGTCTCAAGATGGATGGATATTTGTTGTCATTCCCTGGCCTGTGACTCGCTCTCAAACTATGACATGAGAACTTGCGTGGAGATTATATCCATTATTTTGTGGTAAAAACACATCAGGTTAATAGTCCACAGACACTGCCGCGGGCTCTCCAACTTAGGCTCTTCCTTCAATTTTAATGAAGGTGAACATCATAACAAGAGCTATCAACATGTCTAATTCGTATTATTAGTTGATACTACGCCTTGTCAATCGCATGTTGAATGTTGCAGACAGACTTTGGGAAATTGGGCTGTGGCATTATGCAAATGTCTCTTATTCATTAGTGTCAACGACTTCATGTTCTGTTGGGTTTGTGTTCTAATTAGTGACATTGTGCCTCCTTGTCTAATGTATAGTGCATGACTCGTTGGCAGGGTTAGAGTGGGTAGCAATCAGTTGGTAAGGGCACGAAACTATCCATGTCTGCACATTTGTTATAGCGCCTATTGATTCCAGCCGAGCCCTTAGCATTGCTACAAACGACATTTCCCTCGAGAAGATTTTAATTATAGGAGATATAATTTACTTGGATTATTAGTTTGTTATTGACTTGGATTATACCCGGATATCATAGTAGAGAGAAGATGTATCTAAATACATTTGGACAATGACAAGGAGAGAGAGAAATGGTTCCATGGACATTCAAGCGACTTCAAGGTAGGAAGATAACTGAAATGGTTAGAGATGAAAAAACAAACAAAACAAATAAAACAAACCCATTAAAGTCGATCTGCTATCAACAAGGCTCATAGATCTTATTTTAGTAAATATTTCTACAACAATAAAATTTGATCTTTCTTATTCCTTTTATAGGAATGAAAATAGTCTCTTTAAGAAATGAATTCTTTTCACTCTGGCTTTTTTTTTTTGTATCCACAAAATTATACGAAATATAAAGTTATTCCTTCATTGTGGCCGGTAAATGTGTGTATATATCTACATAAGGTATAATTTCGTTTTTTTTAAATATAAATTAACAGAAAAAAATAAAAATATACACATTAATAAATAAAATTGTAGTCTTGATTAGTTTATCAGGTGCGCGAAACCTTTTATTTAAACTATTACCCTTCTTGATCTCAAATTGCTACTAGGACCTTCATTGGCAGATTAGAATTCGTAGATTCCTAAACCTTGTTGAGATTATATAGAGGAGGATTTGTTTGGGACCATCTTTCTCTTTTGTAGACCGCGTCTTGCAACCCCTTCAGACTGTGACCCTCCAGGCACAGCTAAGGGTTAGGGAGGAGAATGTTTAGATCTAGAAGAATTATATCTGCATTTGACTAGAGAGAGAATGAAATAGCATGATATCAACAACTCATTTTGTTATACAATAATTTAACACGTCAAAATACATGTAACCTAACCGGAAGTAGGGGAGAATGGCAAAATGTCGGTCACCTACGCGACATCTCCTATAAATTGAAGACCATTCGTCGTAATTTGATCATATTTATTTTAAATGATACGTAGGGATATTTACTTTTTCATATTGATTATAAATCTATAAATCTATAAATTTAAATAACTAACACCAAAAAATGGACTCATCGCCTCAACTGGTATCCCCCCACACCGCGAGTATTAGTACTCAATTATCTTCCCATTAATTATTATATAGAATAACAAAACTAATTTAAAATACACATAAATACACCGGGTGAGGCATTTAATTTAAAACACCACAATATTCTGAAAACGAAGCATTTTAGAAAAAAAAAAGGTTAGAACAAAGTTTTTTAGGTGTAGACAAAACACCACTAGTTATTTTTGATTTGGTTGGTACATTCAAGGTTATTTCAAGGTCAACTTAAATTTTTAAAGGATTTTTTTTTGTAACAGCATTTTATTCTACACAAAATAAAACAAACACCCTTGTTTCCGTAATTTTTGTTATTTGACATACATTTTTGAAGATATTTAATCCTGTACTCTTTTGTAACAATTTTTATTCAAGAACTTTTTATAACATTAAAAGTGTAGAGATGTTATTGTTCATCATTTTTAACATTTGTTGAAGTAATTTTATGATTTAATGGAATAAAGAATTATATACGTAATAAAAAGATCTTGAATACAAATTTTTATACAAAATTACAAGTTAAAATATCTTGAAAAAAATATTGTAAAGTTAAAATCAAATTCAAGCATTTTTTTTAGAATACAATTCCGTAAAAAATTATAGCTTTTCTTTTAAAAACTTAGTTGACGTTAAAATAATCTTAATGATGTCCACCAAATAAAAAATAAGTAGTTTTACTGGATAAAGACAGGACTAATTTTGACGATGGGCTTACATTACAGGCGTGTTGAATTGAAGGTCTGGTCAACATAGTTTCGACCAAAATCCTCTTCTGTGAGGACATTAGAAATAAGAGGCTAATTCCTGTTTCCTAAAAACCTTAAACCCTTTGGCAATCATAGCAACCCGAAAATAAGCCTCGTTGAATAACTGAGCTACATCTAAGGAGTTATTTTTTTCTAAATTCTTACTTTTTATGTACAAATCACAATTTCGGTGTTAAACAGCTTTCACTGGTCTAAAGAAAGCTACGTCCAATGGCTGTAGTCTGTGAGAACAATGAGGCTGTAGTCTGTGAGAACAATGAGTCTGTAGTCTGTGAGAACAATGAGGCTATAGTCTGTGAGAACAATGAGGCTTTTGTCTGTGAGAACAATGATGCAGTAGTCTGTGAGAACAATGCGGCTGTAGTTTGTGAGAACAATGATGCAATAGTCTGTGAGAACAATGAGGCTGTAGTCTGTGAGAACAATGAGGTTGTAGTCTGTGAGAACAATGAGGCTGTAGTCTGTGAGAACAATGAGGCTATAGTCTGTGAGAACAATGAGGCTTTAGTCTGTGAGAACAATGATGCAGTAGTCTGTGAGAACAATGTGGCTGTAGTCTGTGAGAACAATTATGCAGTAGTCTGTGAGAACAATGAGGCTGTAGTCTGTGAGAACAATGAGGTTGTAGTCTGTGAGAACAATGAGGCTATAGTCTGTGAGAACAATGAGGCTGTAGTCTGTGAGAACAATGCGGCTGTAGTCTGTGAGAACAATGATGCAATAGTCTGTGAGAACAATGAGGCTATAGTCTGTGAGAACAATGAGGCTGTAGTCTGTGAGAACAATGATGCAATAGTCTGTGAGAACAATGCGGCTGTAGTCTGTGAGAACAATGATGCAGTAGTCTGTGAGAACAATGATACAGTAGTCTGTGAGAACAATGAGGCTATAGTCTGTGAGAACAATGAGGCTATAGTCTGTGAGAACAATGAGGCTTTAGTCTGTGTAAACAATGATGCAGTAGTCTGTGAGAACAATGAGGCTTTAGTTTGTGAGAACAATGAGGCTATAGTCTGTGAGAACAATGAGGATATAGTCTGTGAGAACAATGAGGCTATAGTCTGTGAGAACAATGAGGCTTTAGTCTGTGAGAACAATGATGCAGTAGTCTGTGAGAACAATGAGGCTTTAGTCTGTGAGAACAATGAGGCTATAGTCTGTGAGAACAATGAGGCTATAGTCTGTGAGAACAATGAGGTTTTAGTCTGTGAGAACAATGATGCAGTAGTCTGTGAGAACAATGAGGCTATAGTCTGTGAGAACAATGAGGCTATAGTCTGTGAGAACAATGAGGCTATAGTCTGTGAGAACAATGAGGCTATAGTCTGTGAGAACAATGAGGCTATAGTCTGTGAGAACAATGAGGCTATAGTCTGTGAGAACAATGAGGTTATAGTCTGTGAGAACAATGAGGCTATAGTCTGTGAGAACAATGAGGCTTTAGTCTGTGAGAACAATGATGCAGTAGTCTGTGAGAACAATGATGCAGTAGTCTGTGAGAACAATGAGGAGGCATAGAGAACATCACAATGTTGTTTTCTTCTCAATATTAATGTGCCTCCAGAGTGAAGTGGGTACTGTGCTATGATTGTCTATTATTAAAGGCACTGGGTTGTCTCGGTTTAACCTAACAGTCTTGTCAAAACACTTCTACGACGTCATAAAGAGTTCTTCATTAATCCAACCCGTTTAAAACCAGCCGGGTGGGCCATCTTTTTTCAAGAAGGGGCCTCATCCTTCGACGTGGAAATAGGAACATTGGTGTTATGAACTGATCCGCGGCACGGATAGAACAAACCACTGTGATATATTTTCCCACGCTCACAGCTTATCACATTATCTAAGATCAATCCAGGGTCTTTGACGGTAGTAATTACAGTTACATCCATATTCCAAATATGGGTGGGTTCAAATGTTTCTCCTCTATTACTTCTTCCATATTGGTAAAAAATCAGTTCTTTTCAGTCCGATTGAAGCTCATTGTTCTGTGTAACCTAGTTTCTTTTGTTTTATGAATACAAACTATGGCTTTTCAAGCTCATGCATAGAAATCTCAGTATTTTCCTTCCATGCGAGATACTTTATTGAATGGGTGTACTATTCCATATTTCCCCCGCAAACTCGAAAGCAATGCGTCGTAGCTGCACAGTAGTTAGATTATTAATAAGTTTTGACAACAATATAGTATGGCTAGCTATAGCTTCTCCCAGTTCATCACTGAATACAAAGCTACGTCCTAATCGACAGCATTAAATTGACCTTTCAAAAGCCTTTCTTGGAACGTTCTGGATGGAATTTATTTTGTTTTAGCTGCATTACGGAATTTCCGTCTTTCAAGGCATTTTCTGCTTTCTCAATGGCTTCCACCGATCACTTATCTCTTTGAGTCTTTTTTTTAAATTTATGGGCATCTGAAACAACAAATTATACTAGAATAACAATACACTTTTTTACAATAAAATCCAATAATAAGTTATAAAAGCACATAATTTCAAATATATATTTTATTTTTAATTTAGGACCACGAGTGGGTTGTACCCGTCACCCGCAGCTTTTACCGATCACCTGAAACCCACTATCCTACATTCACCTTCTTAATATATGTTATCCACATGTTAGACAATTTATTAATCGAAACAAAAAAATAACTTAAAAACATTATACATTAAGTACTTGGAATGAAAATATAATTGATCCAATTTGTTTAGAAATAGCTATTTACCACATAGATGTTGAAGAGAAATTTAAATCAGAAAAGAGAAACCAACACTTTCCACAATGAGACAACGAAGACTATCAAGATGGTGGGCCTGACTACACATTTTTACAATAAGGCTGGTAGAGAGCAGCACATTACAGAATGATATTCTTGACCGCCAATTTTAGAAAGTAAAAAACATCAAATTTATGATCTTCCAAGATAATATTTATTAATGTTGTAATCTTTGCCCCATTAATTTGTTACCTGATATAGTTATACAGAAGAACCTTACAGGGTTTTGAACAATAACCTCTTGGGACGCCATTAGATTGGATCATGACTGACCACAGCAGAAATGAGAGCTTATTGAAACTAAACAAGTCCCTGGTCGCACGACGCTCCAATCAGAATGATGGACCAAGGTATTGTATTGACACCCCTGGTCACACGACGCTCCAATCACAGCACTTGGCGCTCTCCTCCTTACATTGGCTTCCTCACTTATTCTTCTTCAATAGAGTAGCGCTCATTACTCTTAGTGAAAGACTTTGCTCGAATTTCCTACGCTAACGACCGTGTAGAAATAAAACAGAGGATGGGGGGAAAAAAAAAAGCTCGGAAGCTGCAAATGACGGACGTTAAGTAAATATAATGGTGTATAAGTTGCTCATGAATATACATATTTGTATGTAATGACCTTTTTTCGTGCCATTTTTAATCACGTCACGGAACGTTACCTTCCGTGCGTACCATTTTCAACACGTAAAATAAAGACATTATTCTAACTTAAATTAAAGCCAGAAATGTTTCAAATATAATACGTATTTATTTGACCATAACATGAATTATTTTTTATTTATATCCTTTTTTGATTGTTTTTTTTTAAAACTATTAGCACACTTGAACTGCCACTCACTGTAATCTCTTGGCTCTGGTGACCATGACACGCCCGATAATACCAACTCCACGTCTTCAATATATATATATATATATATATATAGAGAGAGAGAGATTAAATTGCCCCCTGCGGGGCCATGCCTTAGCGCTCTTGACAACCGCAGAGGACTGATAGTATAGACTGGCATTGCGTACACGTATGATTACAAATATTTGGTTGCATGACGTAATGAAGAATATTTCTTCTAAAAATTGTAAAATAGTGCTCTCGGTGATATTACTGGGCTATGTATTCATAAAAATAAAGCTAATAAATATCAGTTGAACAAAAAACATAAGTAATTATTGATGGCTAAAGCTTAAGAAATCACTTTTGTCCCACTATGAAAGTAGTGTTAAGCTGCTGGTTCTGGGCCATATTTTGCAAGATGGCGACGTACTATATTGTTTACATCACAGCTACCATGAAAAACGCCAATACTACCATAGCTACCATGGCAACGCAGAGTGTTACCCACCCCGCGACCACTAATTACCCTGGAATCACCTGCAAATCATGCCTGAACCTGTCTAAATATGTCTGAACTTGAACATGTCCGATTATGATGCCTTAACAAAACCAATCATAACTGATCATAACCGATAATAACCGTTCATAACAAATCATGACATGATGAACTTTTTTGAACACGTCCGATGAACTAATGTATACACTTGTTTTCCCTTTGTCTCCATACCACACCAGTTTTTTTTTGCGTAAGAGTATAATTTCCATACTACTACTGAACTATTTTGAGATTGTTTGAACCGGTTTTATATTATCTAAATTCCTTGTTAGTTTATGCAAATAGATCCCATCTCCTCTACACCCCAACCCCCGGTTGCCCCTCCTACTAAGCACCTCCTTACCCATTTAAACTCCCCTTTTTATTTTCTCATTACCCGCCTCGGTGGCGTAGTTGGCTAACGCGCTAGTCGTGTTGAGCCCGACTGCTGAGGACGGGTAGATCGAGGTTCGAATCTCGGTACGGGTGAACTGGTGGTGGTTTTTCCTAAATGGTTTTCCACTCTCCCTCCACGCAAATGCGGGCTCACATCTACTAATTCAACTTTACCAATTCCCAATCCATTAGTGTAATTAGTACTTAAGCCTATAACCCGAACGGGTAGTAAGACGCAGTGCTAAAAATAATAATAATATTCTCTCATTTTTGCAAGGCGAGCATCTTTTCAGTCTCTTACTCCCTAACCCCCTTTTTTAAACCTTTCAACCCTTCTTTAATTCATTTTTTTTACCTTGTACCACATTCAGACTCCATAACGGTCATTTCTCAATTAACAATGCTGCAATATTCATTCTTTCACCTCTTAATTGATAGCTCGCCTAATAACTTGAACCCTAAACAGCTAATTCCCCCCGCAAACCACTCTACCCTTCTGCGCACACTCTTCCGAAACAATCAAAACGTAAGGTGGTTTTTCATTCTCTTCAGACGCATTTTCACTTATGAACCCAAGAAAGTGAATGTTTACCATGATTTTTTTCAGTAAACTGCCTGTGTACTTAACCTACCCACTACATACTAAACTGCGTCCTGCTCTCCTACTAGCACCCCTCTTGGCAGCCCATATCACCCCACTTCATACTTAACAACCCCATCCTCTTGCTGACACAACTTTACCACTCCAGCTCATCAGAGAGGGAACCCAGCCCATTCCTTGAAACCGCTTCTGACATTAATACTGACCTCACTCTCAACTGATGACTTCATACATAGAGCAGATTCTGATGAGGTAAACCCGCCCAGACACACTCTTCCAAACAAATGTACTCGCTCTTTTCTCTCCTCCTCTTTTCAACCCTTACCTCCTATTTTAAAGTTAAATATTTAACCATCTAACACTTATCAGAGCCACGAAACATGTCGCGAATCGTAGGTTATTGATTATTGATCCTGCATGCCTCCTACAACAAATTAGCATTTAATCAACAGTTTATCTTTCACACCAGTTCCATTAATCCCAAAGTTTACTTTCTAAGCGTTAATAAACTGTCTCTCTGAACAGTTTGACCACTCGAGGTCATAACCTCTTACAAGGTTCATCCTTAATCTCTAATACTACATACTTCTGTGATCCCTGAAGACAAAGGATTCTCCTTTTAGCCACCACCAAATCTTATGAAGGACCCTGCCCACTCTTTGGAACAGGTTCAGACAGCCACATACGCTTCTCTCTCTCTCTCGCTCTCTCTATTTCCCTCTCTCTTTCTCTCTCTTTCTCTCTCTCTCTTTCTCTCTCTCTCTTTCTTTCTCTCTCTCTCTCTCTCTAATGTCAGTCGGCTACACGGTATGAAAAAAGCCTGACAAAATTTGTCAGACTTTAAAAATTATCTCTTCCTAGCTAGATCGTATTTGCTAAACATTGAATCACCTGACACTTGTTAGAGTCAAGATACATAAGTCATACCACCCATCATGCGGTATATACTCATTATACAGTAATCAATAAATATAACGCATTTATCGTACTATTACTACATATGATCATCATTTGTTGACTATTAGTAGCTCTCAAACATGTTCAGACTCAACCTAACCAAACCCAACCTTAACCTCTTGTTTTGACACATCCACAAAAGGAACTTCGAACTTGGAATGCCAGCATAGGTTCATATCCTGATAGAGATGACTTCTCACCCACAGAGACATCTGAATCAGCCTATCCAGCCCTTCCTCTTACCCTCTCGCTGTGATATGTGTCTTACCATCGTCCTAGTCCTCAAGTCCATAGCCTATTTCAAAGCTAAGCCACTTCCCATTCTGCTAATGAACCTTTAATCCTTAGCCATTCTGGAATAAGACCTAGAAGCACCACAAACTATATATACATACATAAATACATTCATACGTACATACATACATACATACATACATACATACATACATACATACTCAACCATCCATTAAATGGTTTTGGCATTTATTTAGTTAAATCACAGGGATCCTTATTGACCACCGCTCAAGTTAAGTAATTTTCCC
>CABFVZ010006535.1:0-17332 GCA_902151445.1 Timema monikensis
GTACATATTAATGTCAGGGCTAGGAGTGGTATGGACACATTTCTGAATGCATAAGAGAGACATATCCTATTCAATTAGCCGAGTGTAATTAAAAGCACACAGTTAGCAATACTCAAAGCAAACAATCATAATAACAGTAAAATGGAGTGGTACATCGATCAAGCATCCATCAAATCTTGGTGAGAGGGAATCAGGTGGATTGTCCAACTCAAGTTGCAATTAAAACTATTTCTTAAAGCCTAACCTATCTCATACATTGCTGCTTGGAAGCAAACGAGTCTCCCAACTTGATAAATAAAATAATGTTAAGGGGTAATCCCCATACATTCTATTTTGTTTCAAATCTGCTACGCTTCGTGCGTGTAGAGAACATCAATTTCATTTCCCCCTTTGTTAATTCACTTGTGTACAGCTAGACATTTCGTCGCCTGTAGGGTTGACTGACTAGCAGGTATACATTATTTCCAAAAATAAATTCCGAGACAAAGAAAGTAGAGGGTCGATTTCTTCTTTTTTTTCCGGCTAATGTTTGGAAGGCCGGGTTTGGGATTTATCTCAAAATTATACATAGCTGTAGTAGTTTTCATTCAACATTGTTTCAGTGTGAACACATGTATAATATAGTGTATTATTATTTATCAATAATAGTATATTAGATTTATATTTCTAATTAAGGTGTAGGCCTAAAACCTTGATATTATGCATTAAATAATAAAATAACTAATTCTAATTGAAAGTTAATCGTTAAAATAAAAGGTCCAATAAATTAAAATGTGGGTAAATCTTTTAAATTGTTTTAATAATAATTCATCATAGACCAAATTAAAACTACTTTGGATAAAAATAATTTATTTTTACATTAATATTATATACAAAGATTTTAGTTATAATAATTTAAAATTAAGAAGGATTGTTTATTGGAAATGCACCAAAATTCTTTTGATAAGGATGTAAAAAAAAGAAATGTGATAACTATAAAGGTGAAAACCACCCCCCAATGCGTTTGGCCAGGTATACTCTAATTCTTGTAGGAAGAACAGATTTAGAAAATACAAATAAATACATAACAAAAAATGGTGGTCAAAGTTGATGGCATTTTACTTAATTATTATTTTAAAGGTAGGCCTATTTATAATATATATTGAAAGGTAAAGATGTAAATCACATTACTTGAGTTTTGAATAAATCAATGAAGTTTTACTAACGTTTGTGACAGTCATTTAATCTTCTTACGATCAAAATTATAATATACTCAACCTTAAGACCATTAAAATATAAATTATATTAAGTCAAATTTTACAATACTTTACAAAACAATTGTGAAAAGTTAATACATTTCCATGTGTGTTTAATTCCCATAGTATTTACAAAGACCAGTCATTTAGAGTTAGGGAATGTACTATAAATAAAACCAATGATAAACTAAACACTTCTTTATTTATTAATAAACAAAAAGCTTTGTAAAGTGTCTAATCTTTAAAAATATTTAAATTAAGTATTTGAAGTTAGGGATTAACTAATGTTGAAATGAAATATAACAATATAAGATTTCCTGAAATGTTTGAGTAATGTTGTTTTTGGGGTTTCCTATTGTTTACAAGTTTCAAAAAAAGTATGTAAAAGTGTAAGTGAAAAAGTTGTTTTATAATAAAATTAAATAAATTTCATATCAAGTCACGTCAACGAAATAAGTTAACAATAAAGATAGAAATGCAAATAATATGGATGCAATAACTCTTTGTTACAATTGTATATAATTAAAGCAAGTAGAGTTAGCTAAGACAGAGTTGTTACAATTCTATCCAGCCCAAAAATAAACCACATGGGTTTTTATTAAAAATACCAACATAAAAAACACAACAAAAAACTTATATTTTGAATACAAAGCAATTTTCTAATTTTTTAAAGTAGTTAGTCTATTTTCCTTTTAATATTTAAAATATGATTCATTACTTTAAATAAAAATATAGATAGATTGGAATTGTAATTAAACATACTGACATAGGTCTAGATCAAACTGATATTATTGAATATTTTAAAGAATACACATAAAATTTAAATTTAAAACATTCTTTTCTAAAAACCAAATTTTACTAACATGATTGCATGAAAGTTTTATTTTGAATTTTATTTACCAGTGTCTATTGTTTTAATTCCTTAAGAAAAATTGATTTATAAAATATAATATTATTGTTACGCGTGGACGTTATTTTCATTGTAAAGTAACAGTCTAGGCCCTAATTAATATGTTAGAATGATTGTTTAAATCAGATAACATACATAATATATTTAATCACACCACAACAAACCCAATAAAACCTAATATACCCAAACTTCTTTTTTAAATAGCCCGTTTTTTTCAATCCTGAGCTAAGAGCTATTCATTGAGAATATAATGGTTTGAATTTCTACAAAGTTAAACAATTAAAAATAACAATTCTAGAATCGTACTTGTGTGTGTGTGTGATATTTGAACACACCCACACACATATACAAGGACACAAACATGTATGGTTTGTGATCTTCCTCCTGCCCACAATTTATAATCAAAGGGTGTCCAAATTAATGTATATACTCAATCGAGTTCGGTCATTTTCGGATGTATACAATTAATATAAAGATTTAAACAAAACTCATCAAAGTAGGCATTTCTTTACTTGCAACACCATACTTTAAAATTAGCAGTAACAATCTTGCCTAAAGTGTTTAGAGGTTTGAAAAAATAAATAAATGGTACAGTGCACCACACAGACAATCCCTTATGGGTTACTGACGACAAATTATGAAAATTGGTTTCCTAATTGTAATATACAATGGAAGTAAACTAACTCTTGGTTAGTTACTAAATGAGAAAGTATGTAAGATTGTGTCGTACTATACATTTTAATTTACGTGAAAATGTTTATAAAGTGATAAGTTTTCCATTAATTTATCACAAAATAAAATACTGTCAAAAATGTTTCCAAGCAAAAAAAAATCAGTTATTTTAATAGATATAATGTAGATCTGATAATTTATAAATGACAGCCTATTAACAAAGAAAATCTGAGTGTTTCCTCAAATTGAAGCTATACACCAAAAAAAGACTAATGCAGAATTTCTCTGTTTGTTCTTCCTTGGGGTATTATATACTCGTGTGTGTGTGTGTATATATATACCCAATATATTTAAATTTAGGTCAGTGGCACACCCAATAGAGGGAAAACTTGGGAATTGGTCTCCCCCAAGACTCAGTACTAGTTTAATAAATACATTAATTATGTGATTATTAAAATAAAGAGCATTAAAGATGTGTCGAGTACATAAGATACCTTTTAAAACCAGGTTTACGATTTATATTTCAAAAGAGATAAATGCTCTACACATTAAAATAACCCCTGAATTTCCTATTGAAAAAAAGCAAATTCATACTAAATTTGATATATTGTATGCAAGGCCAAAGCCAGATAAATATTGAATTAAAACTNGCCAAAGCCAGATAAATATTGAATTAAAACTACCTTATTTACTGTTTAAAAATAACAAAAATAAATAAAAGGAACGATCTATATCTACAAGTATTGTAAATGTCAAAAAAATTCGACGTTTAATGACCCCCTGAAAGCAAAAACATGGTTTCCGCAATGCTGTTTGTCTGTCTGTCACCTTTCCCTTAGTACCCCTTTTATATATTTAAACCTTATTTTTTAACTTATTACTTAACCCTTAAAAATTAATTTGATTTAATTTTTACCCTTTTTATTCTTTTTAGTTACCCTAAACTATTCTCTCGGGCAAAGCTGTACTTATGCTAGTAATATATAAAAAAACAAAAGTGAGTTTAGATGTGTGTTCAGAAAAACCTAAGCACCTTCGAGATAGGATGAAAAATTGAAATTTTTAAGATCTTTAGAATGACCATCACATTTAACAAGGAAAATTTACGAAATTAGGAATTTCAAAATTGGGCTCGAGGACTTGGGGGAAGGAGTCAAGATAAGAAACACGTTTTAACTCTGGCAAGAAAATTGAAATTTGGGAAAAGATAGGGGGACTACTCCAGAGAATAAGATAAGTGTTAAAATTTCTAATTTATGAGTGAAAGTTGAGCATGAAATTTAAATTATGATTGCCATAGTTAGCTTGGTATTGTGCAAGGAGGAATTATATAAATGCTAGCAGCCGGATGTTGAACGTCCTAATTTGAATAGTTTGATATAGTACAAGGAATGGTTCAGCCTGCTAGTAAATTATACATGTGAGATGATTTCACCCTAAACCATTATTTGAAATAAGTCTCTTCTCTAGCCCCCTCACCAGTAAACACAATATAATATTTAGTTATAAAAGAATGTCTAGCTATCTGGACAATTATTATGTTATGGTCAGATAAATAAATCGAGCGTTGAACAATGACGTTCATGTAGTGGCAAAAAAAAATTACTTTCTTAAATAATATTTGTTTATTATAAATTAATAAAAATGCACAGTATTTATCAAAACAATAAAAGTATGTAACATTAATATATATTTGTAGTGGTCAACACAAATATTTCAAATACATAAAAATGCACACAAGTTTGCAAAACAATAAATTAAAAAGGGGAATTAGTCATAAATGTTAACACTAGGTCTATATACTATTTTAAAAAATCCCGTAGCTAATGGAAACAGCCGTTATTTAAAAAATGTTCTTTACTAATTTAACACCCTTTAACATCAGCCCTAATCTTTAGTTTACTTTTTTAAATCACCATAAATATTTGTATTTACCTAATGAGTTTATAGGATTAAAATATTTAAGAATTTCTTAGAAATATACAAACACAATTTATCTATTGACATTATTTATATGACATATTTTCTAATCAAAAGAGAAGAGGTGATTTTACGCTCAAAGCTCCTCAATGTGTTGATTTGTGTAAAGTTTTTTTAATGAGAAGAACAATATGCAGATTAAAAAAATTCATACAAGTTAGCACAAATAGCTATTTGGCATTTTAGTTGCTGCTGCTGTTGCTGTTGTTGTTATTATTATTATTATTAGCACCACGTATTACTACCCGTTCGGGTTATACACACTTACACTAATGTGCAATGGTAAGGTGATTGTTAGATCAAATGGAGGACCTACAATTTAAAGTGCGATCCGAACCACTGTGGAGGCCTGGCATTCCAAACATTAACAAGTTATGATTAATAAACGTCTTGTCAGAGGTGAAGGAAGGGTTTGGCAATAAAATAAATCTGTGCTGGGAGCGAGGATTGAGCCCCAGACCCCTCGCACAGAAGTCTCAAACTAGTTTACTTAGTGAAACTTGGTAAATTTTTTTGAAACTATCACAAATATATCAACAAAAAAACTATTCACACATGGACTAAATATATAAAATAATACTACTTAAAATGTATAGCATTTTTAGAGCAATAACACACACAAAAACAGAACTATTCTCACTGAAGAATGTCTATTTGAAAACCAGTTTGGGACGTCAGTCACAACAAACCCTCATGGTACTGCTGAGTGCGAGGGGAGCTAGCGGGTCGTTGAGCGGTGGAGGAAAGGGCTTCAAGAGACACACAGTAACCGGCCGGTAGACTCAAATTTAAAAACGATATTCTCTTTTAAAAAATACAACACTAGATGTGCTGGTTCAGAAAACTGTTCAGGTGAAAAAGTATTCAATTATGGAAGGCGTGAATTAATGATTGTTTACATATTTTCTTAAGTTTATTTTTAATTAATAAATCTAGTTTTTTAAAATACGACCCTTGTTCAAATATTAATTAAAATACATATTTTAATTTATTTATTTTTTAAATCTAAATTATTCAGGAAATATCCAAAGAGACAATTTTTTTGGAAACAGAAACATCAAATTTTTGAAAAGGTATTTTGGGCGTAATCAAAGAAGAAAAATGATAAAAATTATTTTAAAATGTTTAAGTTCAATATTTTATATCTTTTTAATGGCTGGATTTACAGAAACCAAATAAATTTTGTTGTAACAAACAACCTTTATTTTAATAGGAGAAAAATTTACAAATCTATTAAATAATAACTACCATCAGATTTAAGGAGGTTAGTAGTAAAAGTATTTTAGATATTTGGTGGCAGTTCCCCCTTAATATAAATTTAAATAATAATAAGTATAACTAAAATGTTTAGCATTGAAGATGTGTCTGATGTATAGGCTACATTTTAAGACCAGGCTTCAGACTTAAGCCTAATATTCAAAAGGTTTCCCATTACACACAAAATTAACAATTGAAAAAAACATAAATAATAGCTTCGATGCCATTTGCATTATTAAATCTCTTAATTACTATAAAACTACTCCAAATTATTTATAAAAGTATTTAATATTTATAAATATTCTCGGCCTTCAGGGCTTAGGAGGATGTGCAACCCCAAACCCGCTCTCTCCATCAAAATTTATTTCTTGCTACAGCCTTGATTTAATGCCTCTCCCCAAGTAAATGGCTGGGTGCACCACTGATTAATTAAATTATATGAAAATATATTTTATTTTACCTTTTCCTTCTAAATCATCTTGAAATGGAGAAATCACACTCCTGACATTTTGGGATTCTTTGATGTATTGTTATAAAAAATCACATATGACTAATAAGTCGTTAATGTAAAATAAAAACTAGAAGAACACTATTCCAACTCCACGATCCTTTATACTAAAGAAAAACAAGAATTACTGTCAACTACGATTAAAGTAGCCTCGTCACCCCCCACCCCTCCCCACCACCTTCACCACCACCACCACCGCTTTTCCCCAGTCTATCGGTGATAAAATGCCTAAATTTGATAATACATGTGACTATAATACCTAAACATAACTCAATGTATTTAATTAGTGTATAATTTATCGCTTGTTACATATACTATTATTTTACAATTGATTTTATATATATTTATATATTTACTTAAACTACATTAAATTAGCTTAATAAATAAACATTGTGATCTTGAATCTTTTTTCAATAGTTGGCCCAATGCTTAGCTTGATATACACTAAAAGCATGACCTTTGGTGTGCAAACCCTAACTCATTGGTCAATGACTTGTGGGCGAGCGGAAAGGGAATATGTTGCAACCCCCTAGACATTGGGCAAGGTCATTAGAGCCTCTCTAACTTGCCTTGTGGTGTTCAAGTAGCAAGCCCTGGGTTTCCTATTGTGTTAAGTAGAGCCTTTTGGAAGAAGAATTACTTAAAAACTTTATTCTTGGAATATGAACCAATATTAGTTTTAAAATTAATAATTCATTACATGTTTATTTAGTAACAATTTAAACATTAGTATTTACACAGTTCACACATACAGCATTGAATTTAAAAAAAAACCTAGTCCATATCTTTATGGGTATGCAGCGCAGGACTAGCATACCCAGAGAATATACCACTGTTCCCTCTTAATAATCACTAAATATGTTATTATTTGCTTTTAATAAATTTCAATACTAATTGCAAATTTTATGTTATAGCCTTCATTAGAGGATTGTTCTCAAATTTTACTGAAAAATTACTCAAATAATTCTTTTCAAAGTCCCGCCCTCACAGAAATCCTGGATTCACCCCTGTGCCGTACAAACATTTCCCCTAAGAGGTTAAAGTAAAAACATCAACATCTTGAGATACTTACTTGTTTGTCTATTCTCTGTCATTGGAGAATTATTGCGTTTAAACTTAGGTAGTATCCATTCACAACTGATGCTCACAAAATGATATTGATATATTTGCCAATATATCAGAAACTATTGATTTTATAAAAATATATTTCATATAAAAATTGTTTATTTTCAATTGGACTAAAATTGTACAGTGATAAGTTATTTAGTATCTCGAATAGTTGAGGAGATATAAATAATTTTTGCTTGTGTAAAGAACCCTAAAATCATTTTCATGGGAAAATGAAAAAATCAATTTTGTTTATAATCTTAATCGACGCCTAGGTGCAAATTGAATCAAAATAGTTATAGTCGATTACGAGAAAATTGAATTTTTTTCAATTATAATTTACGCATCAGACCAGAATCCTTAGTCATTTTGACTAAAAATTGAGGCTATCCATTTAGTTTGTAATATTTATCGAAGTTTAGAAATGAAATTTAATCAAAGTCATTAAAGCCAATTGTGATAAATGTATTTTTTTCTCTTTCTGCCCTTAGGGAAACTACCCTTAATTTTAGGGTTGGATATCCAATTCTAAAATTTCCACGGGGTAATCAATCGTATGAAAACTCTATATACCGAGTCTTAGCCCAATCAGTAAAATAGTTTAGGCTCTAGCCCGAGGTACAGACAGACAGACAGACAGATGACATTGTGAAAACAACTTTTATAGATTCGGAGAATCGTGAAACGATCATAGCACTTGCTCTACCTGTAAGGTAGCAAGAAAGTAAAAATATTGATATTGGGTCCCCAAGGGTCAACACTGCATATTAAAATGTTGACTACCAGTTTAAATGTTTTAGAGTAATAGTCTTTATATTATGTAATATTTCACCTACTTATTAAACTACACCAGCGTGTAGAACCAACTTAAATGTATAATAGCCATTATATATAATTATATTTTGATATATTTTTGTATTTTATTTGAACTCTAAGCACTTGTTGTAAACATTGGTTATGTTGTACAAGGGACAGAATTTTGATGACCTAAAATGTGTCAAAATGTATCCATAAAATGACACTAACAATTCCAAAAAATTACTTTAAATTAACAAAAAGACTCAAAAAAGTGAATGCAAACCCTATGAATGCACAAGAATATATCAAACACGCCCTTTACAAGTGGAAACTAAAAGGTTAGTAATGCAAAACCCCAATCAAACTTGCATTCCGTTAAAACATAACCTTTTTCCATGTGAGCATTTATCCTTGTGTGCATTTTACCGTGTGGTCTTTTTTCCTTTGAGTATTTATGACCTTGGGCTTTTTTCTGTGCAGAATTTTCATGTGCACTTTTATCGATTGTGCTTTTTTCCAGTCATCGGAAAACATCAACCAGAAGTCCCATATTAAAATAAAGTAATACATATTTTAAGGCTAAATAATTTATTAATATATTAACTATTAAAGTTCCTTTCCAACCTAGCTTAACCTAACCTTCATTATAAAGTATTTACTCGGCTGACTTTATCTAATCTTTCTGATGTTTCATTCGCTAATAAATTAGAATCTCAATCAATATTTATAAAATAAATTATTCAACTTTCTTTGTATAAGATGACATATTTCAAAGGATCATGGATTAAACAACGTGTTGGTACTGTAAGTTTACATTTTGACTTAGGTTTTATTGAGATGTATTTATTTTGTAAAAATAAAATAGTTTCAAATAAATAGAATTAGGCCTATAGTATCATTGTATTTGCCATTTCCTTGTGAGCTTAGAGTACATATGAGTTGCTATCGTCAATTAAATATTGTAGTGTATTATTCAATAAGATAATTAGCCTACATATCATTCCTGATATAATTAGTAAACGTTGGAAACTTTTTTAGTCAACAAAGGTTTGGGGTAAGGGTTACCTGACTAGTTCTCCATTCGGACCCCCGGGGCTCTGGACAGGGATGTGGGTGCAGTCTCTTCGATATCAAACTCCAGGGACGTTGGTCTTGTCATAGAACAGCACTCGCACAGCTCCCAGTTAGTTTCTCTGGTGGGAAACTACACCACGTCGCATGTTTTGGGCCAAACAAATTGATACACGCGATACCGTTGACTAGTCAACATTGTAGGCCTACATTTCTCCGCCAACAACCTAAAAATGGAAGAACAAAAGTTACTAGCCTATTTTACAAAATTATAGGAATAAATATGTCTGTAGTACCTACTGTGATTTTTTTAGAGGTAAGGTTATTTTGGATTTTATATACATAAAAAAATCAATATTAAATGTCAACCAACATCCCACCCAATAGCTACTGTATGTCACAAAACAATAAATTAGCCTAATTGCTTCAATTACATAATAAAAGGTAGAAATATGTTGTCAGTAAATAATACAAGTCCTAATATAAAATAAACTTATATAACGATGCTAATTTAATCTTAAATAACACATTACAAAAACAAACATGAAAATGTATTAATGTATTCAATCCAAAAATTTAAATTAGTTGTTCGGGCTAAAAAAAAACAGTTATGAACCATGTTTTTTTGTAAGTTTAGTAATAATAAACAATATAACCTTTAAAAAAAAGTATATTTACAATTTGGTACTAACTTACCTGTAAGCCTTCCGTGGCATAAAACTGAAGGGTGGTCAACATTTGTTGTAAATGAAGCAGTGGAAGTCTTTGTTGTGTTTCGGGATTGTCAATTCCCAACATAGGGAAGATATCTTGCCATACAAGTTCCTTTTAAAATAGAAAATCTTTTACGAAATTGTTCGTCAGAATAAGACTAACAGGTATCCTGGAAACCCCTAACATGCCTCTGTTAAATCACAACAACTTGATTAGCCTCTTCTTCAAAATAGTCGTCGATAACTTCTAAATACGTGACCATCCGGTAGTCGTGGAGCGCCATATTTTCTTGACAACACAAAACAATAAAAACAGATGTGTGACATCTCTATATTGCTCATGCGCGCCGCGCCGGAGTAGCCCTGTGTATAGGAAAAAATATAAAACATAGATAAAAGATATAAGGGATAGGAGGAGTAACGAAGAAGATTGGTCGGGACCATAAGGGATATATATATATATATATATATATAGAGAGAGAGAGAGAGAGAGAGAGAGAATGGACACACTATAGAGCAGCTAAAACACGATTTGCAGCGCTTGAGTGATTGGCCGCCGAACTACACCTTTAGTGCAAAAGTGTGCTAAATAAATAACATTGCCTGTTTTTTTTTCTAATTAAAAATATGAAAAGGAAGAGTATTATAAGAAAATATACTATCATCTGGTAAATGCTGGTTTGCTTGCACATTTCTATAGACATTAGTTGTTTTATGTTTGCTAATCAAACATAATAAACAAATATAGTAACACATTTCAGTTTCTGTGTTCCTAGATATTTTAAAACTAGCTTTCCAAAGTATTTAAACTATCTATCCATTTAAACAAACTATCTAGTTTTTACATGTCTCATCATTAATAATTTCTTACTTAACACCCAAACTATATTAAGGACAGAGGCTTATAAGGGTGACTTTAAAATAACAGTATCAGTGAAAAGAAAACATTGGTAATAATTTAAAATCGTTTATTGTTTTGTATTTCAACACACATTATAATAGGTAAAAGTTTAATTCAACAGTGCCATAGAGGGGAAATCACGCCCATACGTTAGTAAGCTAAATCAAAGTCTATACAAAGATACAAACACAAAAATTTTAACTTTTACAAATGGTGGCCCATGTTTAATGATAAACATAAAACACAATCACATAATTGTTAGTGTTATTACTCTATTTAATCTTTAGATGAGTCAATACTGTATTTGAATAGGTGGATTCCAAAACACACTTAATCAATTATTTGCCTTTTCATGTATATACAATTTGAATACTATCATTTCTTTCCCTAAGAATGAAATAAAGCGGTGTGTTCCAAACTACACGTATTAAATAAGGCATGTATTCTAAACTGAACATAGTTTTACATTTATGTCTCCCAAACCAACCTAAGTCACAGCACATGTGTAGTAGCCACAGTAGTCTATGACTAAATGACATTTGGAATGCATTGCTACAGTCAATATTGAGATTATTCAATATCCTGCTAGTATTTAAACATTTCAAACTAAAGTCCAGCCATCATTCAGAGTTATAGTGTCAGGCGCTAGATGCTGCAATTAGTGATTTCCTTTGGCAGCTCAGAAAGTAACAGTATGTTCTATTGCTCCCTCTTTGTTATATGGTGACTATATTTTTTTTGTAGTTGTGTTGTTAGTGTGGAGTGAAGTGTTTATTCGTTTCTGACTGGACGAGAACATATTGGTCCTATTAATTCAAGTATTAATGATTGCTTAAATTAGTGATGCTATTAATTACTGTAATTTCTGGAGAGTTTAGTCATCCTCTACATGAAACAAGCAGAGGACATGAAAGAATAAAAAACGAAGATTTTGGGAGAAAAATGTCTGCAGAAATGCCAGGGACATTTTGTCAGCAAAGGTTAAGCCAAAAATAGACTTCACAGAAACACAGTAATGGGTGTAATGCAGTGGATTTGGATAGTTCTGACATCAATAACTTCTTTGAAAAAATACATTAATTTTAAAAAGAATTGAACAAGAGGACCTATAAATGAGAATACAAGATCATGGAATGCCGTATTATACTTTGTTTGCAAGGCTAATGGTCCTTTTGTTCATGTTTGGGCAAAATCCATCTATTACTCTGGTTGGGCGCACTAGGCTTAATGCTTTATATATATATATATATATTTAAAGCCGAACGCAGGAGTCATTCCAGAAAAACTGAAAATGAAATTCAAATCCCAGTCTCTATTTTAAATTTTATTTGCCACTATGAGTGCTGTAAAAGTTTAAGAGGCTACCTGTATTAAATCTTAAAAAGATAATTTCAATTAATGATTCTGGGCAAACTCTTCCAGCTTTGATTCAACTTGTGTTTTGGTGACTCACGAAGGGACATTTGTTCTTTCTATGATGATATGAAAAGTTCTATAAAAAGCTCGACTGATATTCCTAAAAAAACTGATGGCATTCTTAATATTTATTTTGACATGCAATAAAATAAACCTATTCCCAAACTGCCAGTGAAGTTTATTATTCGTCATGCATGGGGTGATCAATTTAAAGAGAATGTGCATATATATACTTGGACTAAAAATCAGTCTGCAAGGGGTTCTAACGAAGTTTGTTCGGCACTCATGGATTTTTTGTTGGTCTTAGAATTAAGATATCAAGATGATCCAAATAAGCCTCACCCACTGAAAATATTTTCTGATGCAAGTTCTAGCCAGAATAAGAAACATACAATATGTTGGCAGCTTGTTGAAATATGTAAAAAAAATAAGATATTTTCTAAAATTGAACATATTTTTCCTGTGCAAGGTCATAGCTGTATGCCCCCTGAGAGAGCTTTTGGCAGAATAGAGAAGATATTTAGGAAGTTGGAAGTAAATCGAAGCCCTGAAGAATACCATAATAGTTACTGCCAGCATGGTAATTGTGAAATTGTCGAGTGGTGAATGGAATATAAAAGACTACAAATCGTGCTGTAAAGAGACTATAAAATCTAAAACTCCTTTTAAGCTTCAAGAACAAAGGGTTATTTTGTAATTTAAAATCAAACACAATGTGGGCGCAAAAAATGCCTACACTGATCTATAAAGAAAAGTGACATATTTAATAGAATCTACAAAGGCAATGCCAATCTAGATATGGCTTAAAATAACTGTATACGCAAAGAAAATAAACTTAATTTTAAGTTAAACAAATACATAGCAAATTATGAAGCAAGACTGGTTTATGAGGAAACATTGCGGTATCCACCAGGAATCAGTGACAATGCCAATATTAGTTTTGATGAACAAAAGCCTTTTCTGTAGCAATGCAGCCACTTATAACTCTGAATGAATAAAATTCCCTGGGTTTTTAGTTACCATTGATTTGTTTTATTTAATATTATTTTTAATGTCTCTAAAATATTACAAAAAAACTTTACTAGTACAAAAAATTTAATCTTTGTGCCTTACTGACTGACATCTACAAAAACCTTTGTTGCAACAACATTTATTTATGATTTTGAATTTTTAAAAAATCACCATATTCTTTAATTCATATTGTAAGTCTTTTATGTTTGATTGTTTTTAGTGTTTACACTTAAGATTATTTCAAGCAATTACGAATAAAATAATGTATTTTTGGGTCCTACAGCTTGACAATTGATGTTGCTAATATTCTTTTTTCAAATAACACTTTATGACTTAGTCTTATTTGAAATTCTTCATATTTTTTGTCCAATATGAAAATTGCATTATTATGTTATCTAAATTAATCACAGTTAATTAAATAATAAACAAACTGTGTGTTCATGTCAACTGCCCTATGTTTTAGAATACTGTTTTTGGAGTTTACTAAAAAAATCTACATATTAAGTTAGCGTGTTTTGGAATCCACCTCTTCAATTGTGGGAAAATAATATAAACATTTTCACTTATACTTTTTGTAAAATGAAATCAATTTGATTACAAGAATAGGCTTGCCAGAATTACAGGTGGGGAGCTCGATATTCTTTACTTTCAAAAAGTGTGAAAAGCACAAACTCTGTCAGAGGTGAAGGAAGGGTTTGGTAATCAGATAAATGTGCCGGAGAAAGATGATTGAACCCCAGACCCTCAGCACCGAGTACAATGCCTCACCGCTAGACCACCAGGTCATCAAGGTCACCATTCAAAAATTAAAAGTTTTATTATGAACCAAAACATAAACTTTATCTTTGACTTCGACTTTTCTTCGCATATTTCAAGCTTCTCTTCGACTTCACATTTAAATAGTGACTTCGCACAACCCTAGATTATAATATAATGCAATCACACACAGCTCATTTTTTTTATTTTTTTTTGCAAAACATTTATGTACCATTAGCATGAATATTTTATGCAGTATTAAAATCAGTTACATTGGTTGACATTATTGCTCTGATTTAAGAAAATATGTTCTCGTATCAAAATCTTGTGTGAAATCGAACTCCAATTTTGTAAAAAATAAGTTTTTAGACTATATAAATGATGCACACAATTTAAAAAAATGGATGTAAATACAACAAATAATATATAATTATAGTATACAAGAATGAGATATTTTGTTTGGAACACACTATTTCCGAACACACTCATATAGGGGTAATATTCATACTTTTTTGACATTGTGTTACATAAAAATCACATTAAATTCATTCAAGCACCAATTTGTCCTGTTCATATAAAATGTGTTCTTTTTTATATAAATAGCTACAACAAATAATATATACAAAAATAAGCATCAGATATTTTGGTCGTGTTTTGTTTGGACACACTAGTTCTGAACATACAAGTTGTTTTATTCTCGACCTTAGTTTACTTGGATGACAGCTCAAAATGTTACTAGAAGTAATCCCTAATATATCACTACGCCAATAGCTGATATCTATCACTTTGGATAACTGTAATGAAAACAGATGGTAATATATTAATGTGATAGTTAACCACAGTAATTTAGGCCAATATTATTTATATATTTATTTGAGGTCGGACACAAAGTTTATTTATAGTTTTATTCTCCTTAAAAAAATATTACCCCCACATTTACAAAAACTTCTAACAAACATACCTGTTACAGTTATAATTAAAGAGGTTCATGGAATTGAATAATCACTATAACTTTAGTGTGTATATAAATGGATTAGTATTTTAATTGATAAAGTTACAAGTTAGATAACATAGCGACCGGTGTACGCACATGGTTATACAAAACAGGAAGTGGAAACATCCTGAGTCAAAGATGCAAGTAATAGGCCTAACACACACATGAAAGGGGCGGAAAAATTTGGAACTAATAATTTAAATATGACTATGTTGTTATTCACACAATAGCTTCAAAATGGAGAACAACAAATTTAAACCATGTGGTTGAACATGGCGGTAAACAAGTTTTTTTTACAACTATGCACCCACGCAGTTGATGAAAATATTTTACTCAATTAAATATTTAGAAATACGAAAAAATAATCATAACATAATTTATGATATATTAAAAAATTACAAATATTTTCTCTTTTACAAGTAAATACAATGCCTGTATTAAAAGGTATTAATGTGTGCACTATATTGCACATATCCAATAACGTTCCAAAACGAAGCATAAGTACTTTTAATTATGTTAAAAAATTGTTTCGATTTGGATAAAAAATAAATTATTAAAAGTAATGAAATAATATGAGAAAACTTAAGCTTACGTTATTTTAAATGTAAAATATAACAGGTTTTTTAAACACTTTACATTTATAACAAAACAGTGATCTTTTACAAGTGCTGGCAACCCAAAACATAAACATATGATTTTCGAGCTGTCATCCAGGTAAAAACCTATCGTGAACGGACTCTACACTCATATAGGTCATTCATAATGATCTTGGCGTTCAAGCCAGGACTGAATGTAACCTTACTCAACAATCTCATCATTGTCCTTTGAGATGGCAGAGCGAATACTTTAGATATGAGTCTGTAGCCTTTCCCACTTTTCTTAAAGAGAGAAAGAAAGAGCTAAAATCTTGTCATTTAAAGTGAAACGTCTGCCCTTTGCCTTGAAAGGTTTGTTTCTTAATTGTGATATTAAAAATGTATGCGTCACCTTGTCCACATCCTTACCCCATTCCTGGAAATGATCTATATTTGACATTTATCCTGCCACTCGAAGACGCTTTCGAAAAGAAGAGTGTTTCTTCTTCAAAATGCAAGCTTGCCGCTTAAGTCTCAAAGCTGCCTTGTACATATGCCTAGCTTTCGGTGTCAGCTGATTTTGTCTTCTTGTGTTCACAGCTCGTAAAATGCCTCCAGGAACATTTCTTGAGCCTAAAACAATATAATGATCCATCTCAATGTAAAACTATCAAAAATATTGCAATGAGGTGAATAAATTGTTACGAGTTAGTGTATTATTGAATTATCTGAGGATCCGCCTTGGTGAAGTAGTAGTCTTTTACGTGTCAGTCATGTGTTGGACTTTACTGCCAAGGACGGAGAGAGCGAGGTTTGAATCTCGTTCGGGTGAACTGAGGGTGGTTTTATCTAAAATGATTTTCTATTTTCCTTCCAAGCAAATGTGGGTTAACTTCCTTTGAAGCACATCCTTCCACATCCTTAACCCATTAGTGTAATTAGTACGTAAGTAAATAAGTAAAATGGGAAGTAAGATGTGGTGCTAAAAACAACATTATCAAAGGAATATATATTATCGCATTTTGAAAAATGACACCTGGACACGGGAATCAAACCCGGGACCTCTGGCTTAGTACGCCAATGCTTGTCCATCACAGACTCATTGCCTTAAAATATGAGTGGAGAGTGACCATGAGCACGGGATGAATCCTGGATAGCTCAGTGGTAGAACATTGGCGTACTAAGTCAGAGGAACTGGGTTCGATTCCCGTGTCCAGGTGTCATTTTTAAAATTTTCAGAATATGATACTTGTGTGGTTTCAAACCCTCCTAATCACCCAATAGCTTAGGCTATTGAATGCATATATGTGAGATAATCTATACTTATAAAATAACATGTCCTAAACCCTTCCTACACCTCTGACAAGACATCTTGTGAATGTGTGGAATGCCAGGTCACCACCGTGGTTCGGATTCCACGTTAAACTG
>CABFVZ010006536.1:0-17330 GCA_902151445.1 Timema monikensis
TCCATACAAGTTCCCCACACACATTTCCTAGAGGTCTCATTCCAACCACATTAACCTTGCTCTTGTGTTTCTCCTGACAAACCCACAGCCATAAAACAATGTTGGCCTTAAGACACTGCCATCTTTGTCTCTTTCGATACTTCATTATTTGCAACAGTCCACATACATCCAACTACTCTCTGAGATGCATTCACCCGTCTGTCGATTTCACCATCCATCTTTCCATTTTTACAAAACATTCTGCCCAGATACACAAAATCATTCACTTGTTCTAACAGTTTTCAATTTAAACTAATTTGACAGTCATTTATCTGAAGATCCTTTCTGCCTGATGACACATTCAAACAGTTTAATGCACTCTGTAAGTCACTTTAATCCTCAACCATTAATACGGCATCACCTGCATATAACAGCACTTTCACCATCCGCGTCTTCACAAGCATCCCTCATACACTCATCTCTCTCTGCACATCCCACACCATACTTCTACTCACCTGATTGTATGCTTTCTCCAGATCAATAAATGCACATTAAATTCCCTTCCTTACTGCCATACACTTCTCAACCACTTGGCATGAAACCAAGGAGTAATAAAATGTTTTAATATATTGTATTTATTTAATAAGAATCACCTGCTTCAAGGTTTGAATGGTTTAAGGCTTCAGTCTCGCAATACACTGGACTGTAAATTACCCAGAGATCGAGCTTTTCAACTCTACCACCATATAAACACTGGTACATTTAGTGGCGTACACAGAGTATTTGACACCCCAGGCGGATACTTCCAAAAAAGTTAATTTTTAAATTAGATTTTTAAACTGTATAGTACTTTCACAAACAAGTTGAAAAAAAAATGCAGGTAATTGAAAATCCAATGAACAAATAATACTGCATCTTATTTTATTTAAGTCTCACCACTTTGCCTATTCTTCAGCGGTTCACAGTGTGTGTTTTCGAGTCCTAATTTCTGCAAACTATGACCTCATCAAAATTCACCTTTGTTTCCTATTCATGTTCAATTGAAAGTGAAGCCAGATTGTCAATCTTGTCTGGCTCACAGTGGAGCGTGGGTAATTCTTTACTTTCACATGAAGAAATAAGAATGTTAAACATGGTGACAAACTTGGCAGAGTCAATCCTCTGACGGCGTCCTTTATCAGATCTTTAACCTCTCTTCTCACTTGTTAGTTGCATAGTGAATGCTTAATCTTTAGGGCTTGGAGTTCCACAGTGCACATTTCCAGACTGATTCCAACATAATACAACAGCAGCAAAATCTGGAATGGGGTCAGTTTTTCAACATTTGCCTTCACTGGTTTCAAGCGCCATAGTGAGAAAAACTTTTAACTGTCATTCCTACATTCTCCAAAGTTACAAAATAAAAATAAAAAACCGTTAAGTCCGAAATCCAGAAGTCTGGCAAGTCAATAACGCAGGAAACTCCTCAGAAAAACTAGTGAAGCGAACTCTGTAAAGAGACGATCTTGGGGCGTCGGCCAAAGTCGAGCAAGGAATCTGACGATGTGGTGCCCTAAGAAAATCACATTTTGTGAAGATGCACCCCCTGGTCGGGACACGGCGGGCCCATGGTGGTGGACGGTTAGGGGAGTAACCCCTCCTAAACCAAAACTGGTTTGATAATGTAGGGTGAGGTGGGTGGGAACTAGCTGCGCATGACATTGGTCAACATGGGTACCAAGATACATAATTCTGTGAGGTCATTGGTGTTTTCACATTTTAAACTAGAAATTTGTCTAAGGATGAAAAATAAATATAAAATTTCTGGTGAAAGGATTGACATCGATGTAATGCTGACATGAGTGATCAATTAATTACATACTAGATACTTACCTAAACAACCAAACCACATGTGAAGTACAGTCACACTGGTTAAGTGTTGACCACTTGACGTCACAACCTACTAGCACACTTTATCCTGCTATCCATACAACGCAACTGGCAGTATTAAACTCTCCAGACAGTACCCCCTCTTGGCTGTCACCCGGACTGGCAGTAAGACGCAGTGATATTACTCTACAACTTATTACCTTGTTTTAATAATGTTCTTATTGGTAGGGAGTAATAAATGATAAAATTATTATTTTTATTTTCATTTCCTTCTTACTTGATAATTGCCTTAGTCTTCTATGACGACATGTTTCTGTGTTACACCATCTTTAGGTCTGAGGAAAACCAATGTAATCACGTAAAATTTAAATACATTTAAAAATTATTTTTTTTGTTAATTTAAGTGATTATTTAATATTTTATATATTGTCCTTCTATTTGCTTTAGACTATTCCATTTTTAATGTTTAACTTTACTAACCTTATAATTTTATTGACATCTCGCTATACATTATTTTAAGTGATTACATTGGTTTTCCTCAGACCTAAAGATGGTGTAACACAGAAACATGTCGTCATAGAAGACTAAGGCAATTATCAACTAACGACCTGCTCGGGTTTTACACACTCGTGTACTCATCGCGCTGTCTTAGGGATGATGCAATTTGAATTTAGAGGAAGTGTACTCGCATTAGTCTGTAGACAGAGTGGAAAACCATTTATAAAAAGACATTAAACCCAACCAGGATTAAAACTCGGATGTGTGTGTGTCATTTGTTAGGTCTGCCTTGTTCTCTTTTTAGCTGTTGAGCGAGTCACGTGTTGTCACTCTCAGATATTACAACCAAACAATATCATTCGTTTATATTACATTTTGACGAGTGTTTTCCAAACTTCCAGTGGTCTTGTACACCCCTCCCCCATTGTCTCAGTGGTAAGACAAAGTTGCTACAGTCCACCAGAGTTTGGAAACTGTTCTAATTTAACTTCTTCATGGACGTTGAAAACCCAAACCATACTGGCTGTTGGGATACCTTCCTTGCCATAAATATTAATGTGTGGGGGATTTAAATACCACACTCGGCTTGTTATACATGAACGGTACAGCGAGAGGGCTATGGCGCCACTGGACAGTGACAGGATGTGTGCACAACACAACTTCATCCGTTCAATTGTTTATTGAGGATAAAACCTGTATGTTTGGTGTGTTAAGTTTTATATATATATACTTTGATGAATTTATGATTGTATAGACCTAGTCTTTATTCTATTCAAACTAGTGTAATCCCAAGTTGTTGTTTTGTTATTTATTGTTCTTGCTCTCTTGTAATGTATACTTTACCTGTTATTAAAGTGGAATACCTTATATTGACTAACCTCTGAGTAACATTCATATATACTTTAAAAGATACAAAATGAATTAAATAATTTAATGAGGAAAAAGTATAATTTCTCAGCATGAAAACAAGGAACTAAGAGAACAATATTAGTTAAATGAAGGTAATTCACTGGGAAATGTCAAGTGTGATAATCCAGTTGTGAGTTTGGCTGGTTGTGTCACACTGTGATATCACTATCGAGTCACATCTGACCACACTGTGATATCACTACCGAGTCACATCTGACCACACTGTGATATCACTACCGAGTCACATCTGACCACACTGTGATATCACTACCGGGATCTTGGGTTTGTTGTTTGGACCCGTGGGTACATTTTCAATCTTCCTCATTACAAGGAGACCATCAACCACACGGCCAAACACAACATGTTTCCCGTCGAGGAAGTTGCACTTGGCGCACGTGATGAAGAACTGGCAGCCATTAGTGTCCTTGCCGCTATTTGCCTGGAACAAAACATGGCATCAATCAATATGAGAACAGTCGGCCACAGTTGAGAGCAGGGTCAAGGCCGATAGCACTTGCCATAGAGAGGAGCCCAGGAGCATCGTGCTTGAGATTGAAGTTCTCGTCCTGGAATGTACCCCCTCCGTACACGCTCATCACTCCGGTGCCGTCCCCCTGGAGACAACGTACAAACAATCTCAACAATTATGTCAGTTTGTGGAGAAGGGCCCATCATTCTTCCTACGTAATTGAACCATGTGTTCAAAGTAGGTAACTAGAAGTGGTGTCATTGGTTCACTTGAAAATGCTTATAAAAGGCGGACTTTCTTTCCATAACTAAATGATGGTGAACCAAACCATTTTTGGTTGTGTTCATGCACGTGTGTTACCAAAATAAAATATTCTGTATGGCACCAAGTTATAAAAACACCTTTTTTTTCTAATTGTATATTTAGTTATCTTCATGTTCAATGAATTAATACAAGGTAACAGTTACATGAAGGAAAATTTGAAAAAACACGCTTAGCTCCAAGGGGGCCCTCAGTTTAATCCGCAAGTCTAGCGGCTAAGGGGTGGATACACAAGCTAGTTATAAAAGAGAGTTGTTGAATGAATATCAGTAGATTTTCCCCACACAAGTCAACAATTGCTGTTTCTTGGCTGAAAACATAAATTTGACTACACTAGATTACTTTTCCAAGAAACTTAACATGGGAAACCCCCGTACTAAAATACCTCTTGTTAAGAAACGAGAAAACAGAGGTTTTATTAATGATTTCAATAAGTTACAGAAATACAACTATATGGTAATTATTAGAAGTGTATATTAATAATGACTTGAACCAATGTTTGCTGCTATCACCACTACGACGGAGGATGGGCTTTATGTACAAAATATGCACATAATTGAATTAGGCCTATTTAAAAAGTTTGTTTCAAACACGTACCACAAACATTTGTGTGAAATACAATCACTTTTTAAAACTATATTTGGTAAGCAATAGAGACCAGTGCTCACTACTAACGAGAGTTTGTTTGGTACCAACATTGACAAAATCTCCTCCTTGTATCATGAAATCCTTGATGACTCGATGGAACGTCGCTCCTTTGTAACCCAGCGGGACTCCGTCTCGTCTGTACTCTCCCGTACAAAACTCACGGAAGTTTTCACAAGTCTTTGGCACAACGTCTGCAAACAGTTCCATGATCATCCGACCAATCTCCTGTGGAACATTGGTTTAGAACAATCACGTGTGAAAATAATGTAGGCCTGGCGCTGAATATGAATTATGTTGAGAGTTCAATCTAGTCGCTATATTTTTAAGGACCAAACAGAATTTAACTTCTAATGTCAGGTTTTCATGGCTTGGATATCAAACGCAAGTCTAACTTGACCTTGAGTGGTTGATGTTTCTAAAATCCAACTTAACGTTCATGTAACATGTTTTAAATGGAACCCATTACAATGCAGTTACCCAAGAGTTGTCCAGTCACAACTTGAACATTAAGTGAGGAGAGACCACGTGTTTTAGCTACCAATCATGTTTCCAGTACGTTTAGCCTAATCAGCCCTAAACATTGGGTTACATTATATTAAAAATTAGTTTTCAAACAATCCTAATTTATTGTCTTTGTTTTGCCAGAGTTGTTACGTTGCGTGGATACATATCACACACTGGTTTCAATACGTTAAGTGAATGTCCCGTTAGGTTGATATTGTTTATTTATTTGGAGCTATAATTTATCATCGCCGACTTAAGGTGGCAGACACAGTTGTTTAAATGGCAGTGCCACAAGTAAAGGCCCAACTTGAATATGTATATAGTTATCACATTACCTTCACCCTTGAATCTTATTTCTATAGCCAAGTGATTAATATTAATTTGAATTTACTTTTCAAAATTCCCTTCATTCTGCTCATCTTACCAATTGTTAAAATTACAATAATTTTGCGACGTTTTTCAGTGTATTATTCGACTAGGGAGCATGAGAAATCCACAGAAATTGTCTAGCTAAGGTAAATTCAAACCTGCCTGTATTCTTTCAATAGTGTGGCTCTGCTATAACTAATTATAATTTAACTTACCGTTGTTCCAACACTAATATCGAAAAATACTACTGGATTATTAGGATTACGAAGTTGAGATTGAATTTGATTCCAAGTTGGCATTTTCAATATTATTGTAGAGACAACATTTATAAGTTAAAAGAGTAGGCGCACAAGTATTTGAATCAGGGGACTTGGATGAACTTAACAACCGTAATAAAAACGCTTTAGGCAAACACATGAAATTAAAAAATAAGGGGCATTACAGTAGTGTTGTTGGTAGCGTTGTTTTGTAAGTTTGAACGATTCATGAACCGTGAGGTAGGCATTGATCTCTATAATATAATTGGATTGACATCTGAGTCTGAAATTTCCGGGCTGTCGTCTACATGCTATTGTAAAAGAGAGAAGGAAATTTTCGGGTATTTCTTTCACTCCTACACCCATACAAGGCATTTTGACATTGTTCATTAATATGAATGAATATATGAGATACAACAATGTGTGACTACTTAAATGAAATAAATTTGTTAGTCAAACCTTTGAAGAGCATAACAAAGTTCGAAACGTAAGTTTTTTTCCTTTAAATACGTTAATGTAGGTTAATGCATAAGATGATTTTTGAAGGAGACTCGTTTGGAAGGTTTTATCTCGTATCAGAATCTTACCCTATAGTAGTGTTTAGGTAGGATAAAAGACCTTCCAAAAGGAAATTTCTACTTTCCGTTCTAAATGGCCGCTTATCCTATACTAGTATATGATAGCATTCTGGTACGAAATAGAGCCTTACAGATTGAGATTCCTACTAATATCAGGGTTTATTAGATACCGTACTTCCTAAAAGCCTATAACCTAAATTGTGTTTTGAAATTAAGGCTTCTACACAAAGTATGTCATTCAAACAAATGTAATACAGTTTTTGGCTAACTTGTTTCTTTAAATTTATTAAACTTTCAACATAATATAGTTTCTGAAAGCAAAATTCAAGGAATGAGCCAACCTTTTTTAAAAAATTGTTATATAATAATACTTTCTACAAGCCTATAGCCTAAGTGATCATTTGAACGTATGGTAGATACACAAAGTTTGTCATTCAAACAAATGTAATCACGTTTTAAAATAACTTATTCATTCTATTTATCGAACTTTCACTATAATATGGTTTCTGAAACCAATTTACAAGCTAATAGGCAACTTTAAATATAAGTATAGATATACTAAAGATTTTATTCGTATTTGTACAATATTACCTGTAAAACAGAATTGAATATCCTTTTATGAAAATGTTTCTTCAGGTAAGTGTGGCATAATACATTATTTTTAAACAATAATACTTTTATTCATCAGAAACATGTTTTCGCATAAGATCATTGAAAAACCCGTTAGATTTGTCCCTCCACAAAGAAGCAGACGATTAACTTAAGCATCACACTTTGGTCATTGGCAATGTGAATGATTATGTCCATCCAGTATAACCATTGGTACACGGTAAAATAACTTAGTGGCGGTAATCAAATGTAATTACTAATTTACTATACGTTATATAACTCCAGTCAACTGACTGAGACTTTCAGCTACTGCTGTCAACAAAAATTATAAATAACTAAGCCACACAAAATATAGTCCTAATTTAAGGAGCTACAAGGGAGATAATTATCATGAGCTAATTAGCGTCATTTAACTCCAATGAGAGTAAGACAGTTAGGTATTATAAAGTTATAACCTCCTAGAAGTAAAACAATTATTTTACAACCAGTACTAGGTGAACTACCAAGAAAACTAGATGCTACTGATACTATGGCTGAACTCTTCCTAATTAGTACTGACTGAGCAATCAATAGTATATTTGTTCTGTTACCCTACTAATGGGACAATATTACTAAGATCATTTTTACAAACGCTAAAGGCTTCACAAGAGTACCGTATACAATATAAAAAAAAATACTACTATGGACAAATAGCAATTCCACAGGTTGCGCAACGCAAGCCAGTACACAGTTAGACACATCAAAGATAAATGTCAGTTACAAATCCTATTAGGTCGTGAAACTTAGCAATAGATAACCTAGTATCGTCCATTATTAAATTCTATTCTTTAAACTAGCCGCAGCTTGTTCATATGGTCTAAGGAGTCTAATCTTGACCCTTATACTTGCGACTAAGCCTAATAGACATATAAATGTAGTGCATAAAGCTATAAACTATGCCATATGGGCATAGGGAAAAGAGTCCGTAGTACTGACTTACAAAAAGTACGTATAGGACATTGAATAATAGAGCTCAAGGCTCAACACAATATTGAGGGATCCCTCAGTACTTATAGGATCCGCCGTAGAGCTCTGCAGCGAGGAGGTGGAACAAAAGCTTCAACCATCGTGGTATTCAGTATGTCTTCCTAGTTTATGTTGGTGAATATCTTTCAGCAGTTCCTCCGTCAATTGGTTACAATAGAATAGATAGACGTGAACCAAAGACAAACCTATATAAACCAGGGGGATTAATAAAATTTGACATGGTCTTCTCCACGTACGAAGAGGGGGTTATAATCATCAGACATCATGCTAGCTGATAACTGTTGGTATCTTCTGGAGTGAAGTATTTTTCATTTACTCGTCAACTAGCTCAGGTGATAGATGTGTACTTGTTGTTCTTGCAAGTCGAGTCACCTCGTTCGCTGATAATTGGACGTCTCCCGCTTGTGATGTCGCAGTGAGTCTATATCTGCTACACATTATAAGAACTTATTAGATCTGGTAGTAATAGTTTTAACTTTTATAAGGCGTCATTGTGTTTACGTGTTAAACATTAAAAACACGTTACAAGGAAATCAATAATACACGTTACACTGGTAGATGGGAGTGAGGGTTGAGCTATAATGTATATCTTACATTGTGTTACATGGGAGAAGCTTTATTGGCTACATAGTATTATATGTGGGAAAGGTAGGTACTATACATAAAAATGTTATGTAATACATATTATACTTTCTATTATTGAAAAAATATTATTTTTCATGTTTCCGTTGTTAGTAAAAATACTTATAAATAACTTCCAAATTTGAGTTGTATTAAATCTGATGCAACCTCCTTCTATCGCCAATATTGCAGAAGGTTCATAATATAAAAAGACCATTTAAAAAAATTACAATCAGAGTGAGTCCTTTGAGTCATACTAGCAACGATAAGGGCAAACTATTGTTCCTCAGCTGCACGCAACTCACCCGGTTGTGGAATAGGGCCCACTTACGGAAGTCCTCAAGCTATGCAATTTCAAACTCTTATGACTTAAATAAATAATATAATAATTATAAAACCTATAGGTGCTCGATGAAGAGAGTACAAAATACACTAAGCATAAAGAAATACCAGGGACAAAGTTTACTAAGATTTTAATAATATGATTTTTTAAATGATATTTATAAATGTACAAAGAAGGAATTTGATTATACATTTTGATTAAATTTTTAGGAAATTATATTCTAATAAATATTCAATATTCACTAATAAGTCAAATAGGCTGCCTTAAAAGATCAACTAAATCAAACAAAGATAAGATAAATGAACCTAGATAATTTACTATAAAAGATGTTAAACTACTGTACATTCAAAAAATTCCTTATTTTATTTTTTGTGCAGAAATCATCGTAACTGACATTATAAAAAGGTAGGCTATCTATACCTTAACTAAATCAAAGTTTTCAAAAACATACCTTCGTATCATAAAAAATGAAAATAGCGTACACATTTTAATAATTTCAACAAGTCTTATGTTTCCTCCAAATTTTACATTAACATATAGAATAAAATAATATACGCCTCACACCCACCCAAAAAATTCATATCTATTCTTTTCTCGTAGTCTTAATCCATATTATTAAGTTTCTATAAGTCTTGCTTTTTTCATTATTTTAGAATTTTTTCTGATACAAATTATATAGACCAAAATAGTAATAATTATGCCTTACGTTATTTGATAGTGACATTTAATAATACAGTACCAAGTTTCCATAAGCCTTAACGTTAGAAATCTACAATAATATATAGATCAAAATAATTATATTATTTGTTAGTGACTTTTAAAATTATCAAGTTTCCATAAGTCTTATCTTAAGAAATTTACAATAATAGGTAAACCAAAATACTCGTAATATGTCTTATGTTATTTAATAAAGCCAAATAATTACTTTATAAGTTATTTATCAGGCTAAGGACAAACCTTTCCACAAAAAAGAAATTTATTAATATAGGCCTATATTGAATCTAAACATTATATCCATGTTTTTTGTATACCATATTCTTTGGTTTATACCAATTTCTTTCAATAGACAAACATGGTCTAAATAACAAATTTCCAACACTATTAATTTCTGAAATTGGTAAAAATAAAAGAAACGAATAACCCAAAAAAGAATTATTTTGAAAACGTTATGTTAAAAAAAATGTAAGCAGAAAAATAAATTTAGCCTTAATCGAACCTACCAGAACTCTCTGGATCAGGGTAGAAAGCTATAGCAACGGCCCACCCTCCAGCAGTCATCTCTCAAATCAGCATCAGTCAGTTAACCAAGCGGTGTGGTGTGTGGTAGGTCATGTTTTATTGTGCATGGATCTGGTGTCTGGTGTTTTGAAGAAATGGGGCAACTTTGGTAAGTTGATGATTGCGTTATTCTTTGTTTTGTTTTTTAACTAGGCTTGACGTTACACTGAGTCCTCCTTTTAGTGTCAATAAAGCTTTCCTATGATATAATAAACATTTACTCTTGATGTGAACAGTTACGTAACACAGGATTGGGTGGGGGCTCAAGCTATGTGTCCACATGGTGTTACATCGGATCATAGCCCATCCTTTACAACGACCCCTGGGCCTGGTGAGAGTAATGGCACTGCACCGTCCATATCATGAAATAATTCTAGTGACCTCTCTTTTATTGGAATGTCCACCTCCATGGTGACTCCCTCTTCACGATTTATTTCTCACGTTCCTTACATAACCTTTAAATGTGTTTTGTGTCTCCCATCCAAAAGAGTAACATTTTAATATTCAATAAAGGTAGAAACGATAAAACAATAATAAATAATAATGAAAAAAAAACCCACTTAAGCTCCAACGTTTACATCGATGCCACCTCGTTTTGCGCCACTGTTAGTAGGTTATTATCATTATTATTATTATTATTATTATTATCATCACCGCGTCTTACTACCTGATTGGGTTGAACGCACTTACGCTAATGTGTAATGGTAGGGTGATTGTGAAATGAAATGAAGGACCTAAGGAATAACGTGGGATCCAAACCACGGTGGAGGCCTGGTATTCCACGCATTCACAAGTTGTTATTAATACACGTCTTGTCAGAAGTGAACGAGGGGTTTGGCAATCAAATAAATCTGTGCCGGGACCGAGGACTGAACCCCGGATCCCCAGCACAAAGGTCCGACACCTTACCCCTACATCACCAGGTCACCAACTGTAATTAGAAATGTGCACTCCCTCTTAAAATGTATTATTTAAATAATGATGTGTATTGTTGGCACCTTAAATTCTACGTTACTGTTCTTCGACTTACTATAAATTATCTTCAGTTCATCCTCAGCCAGCTTCAATCGCGGTAGGATAAATCTCTTCACATCGGTACCACTAGGTGGATAGAGCTGATTACTGTAACCCCGAATATTTTGTGATCATAACTAGTATATAAACACCCCCGAAATTGACCATCGGTGAATACAGAATTAAATGGAGGGTGGGGGAGGGGGGGAATTAGCTTTCTGTTGTGACCAAAGCCATCTTACTCCTACAAAAACTTGGCCACTGGATATTCAGGGAACACTTATCTACCTATCAACTCAAAGGGGCCATTATCCCTGGAGTTTCTGTCCCATAAAAGGTCCCACTGGTCATAGAAACAAAATAACTAAAATAAACCACGTTGTTATCACATCAAATGCGCATGTAAAAGTAATTCCAAATCTCAGCTTGCTATAATCGTGAAACACAACACGGGACTAATATTGTGCTACTTTGAGTGTACGAGAAGCACTCGGACACCATATATTATTTTTAATGTAATAAAAATGTATTCCTGTGTGCATTTTAAATCCACAGGTTGTATAATTAATAAATTTGGCTCTTAATCAAACACTTCCAACAAGGAAATTTCCCTCCCTCTTCCTCTTTTTACCTTCCATTTGCCATTCAATAGTTCCGTCTCTGAGTACACGTGATCATGTTCGTGGACTGTATATTGTCATGTTTTATCTATGTCAGTACTTATAATACCACCAACTTCAGCGTTAGAGTAACCTCGATGCGTTCCTATCTAGGTTATTCTACTTCAGCGTTGGTAAGCGACGCTATCTGTAGCAGATGTAATCTACGTAATTTTTCTAAGTTCCCTTTTGACCTAAAATACACTTGAATTGAATCTTTTCTAGTGGCGGCTCGTAGGTGAAATTAATGGGGGTGCTGATCCAGAAAATTTTTAGTCTTTGTTTTAAAATTGTGTAAAAGGAAAAAACCATGCATAAGAAGAAAATTTATTCTGGAACTTGATAATATATTAACAAAAAAAACTTGCTTACTTACTTTAACTTAAATTGTTACAGTTCAAGCGTGATCTATTCATTTAAAAATGAAATCAATTTTTTTTTAATTTGGTCTAAAAGTTCAATAATTTTCTGCTTGATCTCTAGATGACAATTGAGGAAATTTTTCTCCATTGAAAGAACTGCAAGCACATTTAGTCTTTCTGTTAAATAAAAGAACAGAAAAATATTAATCAAATATAATCGCTGGAAGCAGGATAATACTCTAATTCCACACTCTTCTACCCTTTATCACATTCAAAAATATGATACACGGTTTTTAAACACAATACACGCTGAGTAAAAAAAAAATACTTCCACCATCACACCAGAGCCGGCACTGCGAGAGCAACAGTGCTCTCTCTACCTGGCAGTCCCGCTTTCCTCCCCACCCCCTCCTATGTGTGCATGCGCACAACAATCGAACACCACGTCGCTGGCTCTGTGAAGCGCACAGTTCCATACAAATATTTTTGTATCTTTTTCATAAACTGGGGGATGGCTACTGAAGTACTGACATTAAGCTTAAGAAATATATATTTTACTACATAATAAAGAACAAATTAAAGAAAAAAGGACTCATTATATGATATGTTATTGATAATATCAAGTGGAAATAGGGGGTGCTGAAGTACCGCAGTGCTTATACACGAGCCGCCACTGATCTTTTCAAAATTATCTTTTTTGCGTTCAACTATCTGTTGTTTAAAATCCAAGCATTGAACTTAAATCTTTTCCTTGAACTTAATTATGGTACTAGTTATGAGTAAATTCTATTTGGGTTTAAAACCTTTGCTAATATATATATATATTTATTTCTATATATATATTTATTTATATATATATATTTATTTATATATATATATTTATTTATATATATATATATATTTATTTATNATATATATTTATATATATATCATATATATATCATATATATATATTTATTTATATATATATATTTATTTATATATATATATTTATTTATATATATATATATATTTATATATATATATATTGCTTAATGCGAGATTTTCATAGTGCTGAAAAAATGCTAACAATTCTAAAAATTACTATCCTGTATCCTATATCAATAAAATACTAAACAAATTGTATCAAGTTTAAAAATGACCATTATTGTTCCAGTTACATGTTTTGTAATTAAAATTTCCATAGCAAGTACCTATGTATATATGTGTGAAAGTAGAGCTAGTATCGTTTATACCCTCCAGATACGGTACTTGCTATGGAAGTTTTAATTACAAACCATGTGACTGGAAAAATAATAGTCATTTTTAAACTTGATAAAATTTGTTTAATCTATGAAAACATATTTTTTGGTCAAAATAAATCAAATATTTCTATAGTAAGAAAATAGATTTTGATTTTCTTCACTTGGTGATATCAACAGTTCTTGAATATCTGTCACAAAGTGTCATGGAAATTAATTATGTTTTCTCTTAATCTAAAAAGTTTTATCATCTAAAGCCATTATGAAAATGACAAATATTCAAGAATCGTTGATATCACCATGTAAAAAATTGTAAACTTTGTTTGCACTTAAGCAATATTTTATTTATTTTGAACAAAAAATCTTTTGTTTTAAAAACTGTAAATATACTGGACTTTTCTCGCGTTCCTTAAATCCCTACATACTTAAACGGGTCCGTTAACATCTTCAGTTGATAGTACTTTACTGCCGTTGAAATACGAATACTTAGAGGTTCGGAAAAATAAAAATACTTTAGTTATTCATGTAAATAAGTGTGGTTCAGTTTTACAAAACTTTTATGTGGTTTCATGTAAGAAATAACACTCGATTTTATTTTATTATTTAAAAAAATAATTTTATAATAAGCCTTATGCATTATTAGATATTTAATGATGTTTTGAACTGTTGAAAAAAAAAGTCTGGCTTAGTTGTTGCATGCCTTTCTAATTTTATGCGATATCTTTCACTGTATATTCTTAACCATATCACATTTATTCACTCCAATTCTGTTCCAAGCACACTTGATGGGCTTTGCGTGCGAGAGTCGCCACACCCCCAGTAATTAATAACAACCCCCTTCACACCTGTAGATAGTATCGTATTTTTACTGTAACCTTTTTACTGTTCTATGACATTTAGACCCGGGCTAGCAAACATTTTTTAGACCCACTTCCCAATTTATAGAAACTTTGAAAAACAAAATAAAATTTTGCTCCACTTTATTATAATTGTAGTTTTCAATTATTACTAATAACGTAAAATCATATGTATTTATTGTTTTATAAAAAATAGTTATAATACAAAGGTAAAAAAAAATCTACGTCTGATATATACTTTACAAAAAAGCCAAAATTATTATTAGAAAAGTTACTTAGGAAATAATTTTGAGTCATTAAATCAAATTATCCACTCGAAAATCATATTAAAGAAATTATAATCATTTTATCTCCAAGTTTCACATATTATTAAAAAAGAATTCCCAAACAAAAAAACAACAACTTTAAACAGCAGTGAATGCTGTTTGAACATGATATTCTCGTATTCCACCTAATCTACATATGCCAAAGGTTCGCCATCCCAGAATAACTCCATAAACAGGCAAGTAATCTGAAACTAACCTTTTTATGCCAATAGTTTCGTTAACTTTTCTTTTAGCACCACGTATTACTACCCGTCCAGATTATTCACTTATGTACTATTTACGCTAATGGTTTTAGAGATTAGAAAGGCTGTATTTATAGGAAGTGTGCCCACATTTGCGTGGAGTGAGAGTGGAAAATCATTTTAGAAAAAACCCTCTCAGTATACCTGACTCAGATTTTAAACTTGATCCCCTAGTCATCGGCAGTATATTGTACTGTGAGAGTCGTGCGTCAGATTATGAGGCCACCGACGTGGGTGTCTGGTTAGCATTTTAATCGCACTCGTAAATTCTTTTTGGAGAAAGCTTTAATGTAACTAATATAATTGAGTCATATGATGTAGATATATTTAAATGTGCATTCACGTTAATTAAAATGTTCAAATCCCCATATCTGTAATAACGTGGTCTAAGGTTTGGGTCTCGCAATGTCCTGGATTTGTTTGATGGGGAGGTTTAAGCTCGAATCTCAGACAGTTATTTTAGGGATAGATTTCAGTTTATTTATCTTCTACACGCTAATGTGGATGCACTTAGACCAAATAATCTTTTTCATACCTACACCTTAAATAAAACCATTAATAACTACAGTGATAAAACTAGATTTATTTTTTATAGTTTTTTATTTTGGGGTGTTTAACTTGTACTTTTTTGAACCGATATATTATTTCAGCAGACGACTTACTAACAACCTTAATTATAGAACAGACACATGACCCAGTAATCAGATCAGAAATTCATCACTCTGAAAGGGTAGGCTCCTAATTTTATAATTTTTTAGCAACCCTAGGGCTTTAAACCCGACACTCTTAATTTAGAAGGCGGACATGGAAACTACTGAGCAAAAGGGTTGTAAGGAATAAAATAGTTTGGGCTAGTGCTTAAATCAATCTTTCTACCCCTTTATTTCAATAAAAGTGTGTTATGGATTTCTATTAAACCCACACCAAATGTTGTGAGGTTAATGCCCCATGAGGTTGGCATTTCCCCATGTTAGAGGAATAGTCTTGCGTAATAATGGGTTCGTAGCTTGCTTCGGATGACGGAAAGGAATTTGTCGATACTGATGCGACACTCTCTTGGAGGAAGAGGGAATAAAAAGGACCCCAAGAACAAGTGAAGACGATGCCTGTGTAAGCGACACTGGTGTCATGTTGCGTCTTTACGTCAACTCTAGCCACCAAGGAAATAAAGTAAGTAATTTTCAAAACACGCTTATCGAAGGACGTCTTTTATAAGTCGTGGTATTACTAATGTGTACGTGATATTATTTGCTCTGCGTATTATTTACAATCCCTTTTGGCTATCCACAAAGATATACTCATAGAGCAGGGATGAGGGTAGTAGCTCGGAGAAAGTGAGGATTCAGTATATGAATGGTCTGTCGTCACTAACATGTTAGACTGGTCTGTTGAAGACAAGAAAGATCGGGGCTTAGATCTCATTCATGTTTACTTAGAATGTATTTCCTTAAATAGTTCTTCATTCTCTTTCCACGCAAATTCTCCATTAAACTAATGATAATAAATGCGTATGAACATAAAAGGTATTAAGATGTGGTGATTAAAAAATAATCGTAGAGAATATCACTGTTAATTGCTCCCAGCCGATATTCGAATCTTGTCCCCATACTAACAGCAATATAAAATTTACCTATTAGCATCTTAGATCTGGAGACCATCATTAAAGTTTGCGGNCTTAATCGTAAACCAAAACAATGCGCGGAAAACTGCACTGGTCAGCACGTGATTTAAATTTCAAAGTAATTAAGTCTGGTTGGTCGATAACGTAGATTTTGAGGCGATAATCCAAGCTGAGTGTATTGAGGGTAATTTACTAAATGTTTCCACACTTTAGCGCCATAAGAATACAGGTACAGTTTTTCTAAGGCATCCTTACACTATTAACGTAATTAAAATGCGTCTTAAGACTCAATAGAAAAAATAATTGGGGATTATGTTACAGCTTCCCGAGTAAGAAACACTACTGATTATTAAATACCTGTGCATTAATAATTTAAAGACTGCATTATATAGTACTTGTCAACGACTAAATATTTCCCCGTGTGCTGAAAAACCAAAAGCAAAACAGTAGATTAGCCAATCGTCAGTTTTTAATGCTACCCAATTAAAGCAAGTATAAAATATTTATTCTTTGGCTTCCCTGTTTGTGTGGATCAACTTGGGAAGCACAACCAAATTTAAAAACCAAACATTTATTTCAGGGCGTAAATAAGATCTGTAGATGGATGCGATGTGTGACTATATACGGTTATAGAGCCATATCAGTGTAGTGACAAGCACCGACTGTAAGCAAGCAGGTAGGGGAGAACGTTATAACGGGACAATTCTCCCTCCCCTAGTGCTCACCAAGA